>JAODAL010063375.1:0-19275 GCA_025379985.1 Phyllomedusa bahiana
AGAAACTCCTGGAGGGGAAAAAGAGAGGGAGGTAAGGGATACATAATAAAAAATAAAAAAAATAAAAAAAAAAAATAACAAAGAGGGTAACACAGTTTTCCCCGCCCTTCCTATCTATGGAGTCACTTTCCCCGAACCTCATCGGCGGACACTCATGGCATTTAGGGTTGTTTATGACGACACATATTGAATGCAGCACCACAGTTAAGTGCTTATACTGGCCTGTACCTAGCAGATTCCTATTACTGTAACTTGGCTCATGTTAGAGTTTTGCTTATGTTTAATTTTGGTTCTCCACTGCTGTCTTACGATATTGTTCTCCGGCACATGTACATTGAATCTATGAACCTGTACAATGTAATATCCATGCCAAACATTATTGTTTAATACTGTCAGCTTTTTCTTCAATAAAAACATATTTTGCTGGAAAAAAAAATAAAAAAAATAATAATAATTAATAATAATAATAATACTTGAGTTGGTCCTCCCTCTCGGCAGGTGAAAAAAGGTCTCCATTTTGGACCGGTAGCGAGGGTCCAATAGGGTGGAGAGCCAGAATAGCCGGATGGTGACTATACGGCTGTCACTAGCCAGGAAAATCAGCATGCAGTTGTCCCTCTGCGCAAGTGACTCTGAGGGACTCCCTGCCTCCATCTCCACTGTATACTGCAACGGTGTGTCTGGGTCATCTGACTTGTCTTCCTCATCTCCCCTACCTCCTCAGGCTGCTCCTGCTCTTCCTCTTCTGTCACCTGAGTAGAAAAACCACTAATTTCGCCAGACATTGCTTGTGCTCTAATGTCCTCCTCCTCCTCCAGTTCAGCCCCCGCCGGACTCATGTGGCCATGAGATGTAGTCGCCATGTCTTCAGTCTCCTGACCAGATAGATTTTGCAGCATCTGTTCCAAGATATGAAGCAGTGGAATGATGTTGTTCATCCCGTAGTCGTCACGAATGAAAAATAATGTGGCCTCCTCAAAAGGCCTGAGCAAATGGCAGGTGTCACACATGAGCTGCCACTGGCTGCCATCAAATTTACACAGGGGAGTACTCCTGTCCGCTTGGATCCTCAAGAAATCATCAATGGCCTTTCTCTGTTCATAGATTCGGTCCAACATAAGGAGGCTAGAATTCCAACGGGTGTAAATGTCGCATATCATCCTATGTTGGGAGAGGCAGTTCTGCTACTGTAGCTCAAGGAGGGTGTGCTTGACAGTGTAGCAATGGCTGAAGTGCATGCAAAGTTTCCTGGCCATTTTTAGAATGTCTTGCAGATGGGTGGAAGACTTGAGGAAGCGTTTGACAACCAGAATAAACACGTGCGCCATGCAGGGTGTATGGCTCAGCCCTCCTTGGCGCCGCACGGACATCATGTTCTTTCCATTTTCTGTCACCATGGTTCCGATTTTCAGTTATCGTGGAGAAAGTCAGGAATCGATTTCGTCTTTCATGACGCGGAGCAGTTCCTCCCCTGTGTGACTTTGTTCGCCCAGGCAAACCAGGTGTAGAACTGCGTGACACTGACGTGCCCTGCACATGTGGTATGCTGGAGGAGCACTAAGACTTGTCGCTGCAGTGGAGGCTGAGGTGGTGGAGGAGGAAGCAGACATTGCCGCAGGATCAGCAGTTTGACAACATGTAGGAGAAAGCGACGTCTCCTGTCCAAGTTGCTGGTGTGGCTGGGCAGGAAGCACATTCACCCAGTGGACTGTAAAGGACTTGTATTGTCCCTGACTGTAGTTACAGCTCCACAAGTCCGCACTGCCGATCACAGTAGAAGACATCGACAGCCTCAAGGACTGGGCCACCTCTTCTTCAACATATTTGTGCAGGGCTGGTACTGCCTTTTTCGAAAAGAAATGATGGCTTGGGACTCTCCATCTCTGCTTGGCACAAGCCATCACTTCTCTGAACGGTGCAGAGTCCACCATTTGAAAAGGGAGAGACTGCAGTACCACCAACTTAGACAGGAGCACGGTCAGCTTCTGTGCTGTAGGATGGCTGGACGCATACTGCTGTCTCTTGGCAATCACCTCGGTGAACGACTGGTGGCATGATGAGTGGCGAGCAGCAGGAGCATCTGGACAGGTAGATGATGGGAAAGACAGACAGCTCCCTTCGGCAGAGGTGGTGGAGCCTTGACTGCCTGAAATGGGATACATGCCACTGGGTGCTGCTGCTATGGCAAGATGGACCAACACATCTGAGACACGTTTCTCCAAGGCTACTGGATGGTGACGCTGCACATGTTTACGCAGGGCTGAGGTGCCAACATTAGGTCCCTGGCCATGCTTCACTTTCTGCTCACAGATTCTACATATACCCATGTTCGCCTCCTCCGGTGTCTTGGCAATAAACTGCCACACCGCTAAGAAGGTGATTTTACCACCAACGTTCTGCACTGACTGACTGCTACCACCGCTGCCTCGGTGAGCTCCTGCGCTGCTACTTTCTGGGCCGGAACATTTGTGCCACTACCCCTCCAATGTGAAGGGCCTGCCACCTCTCTGTCTGACATACTGCTTGATCAAAAATTTACAATAAAACAAACTCTGTTTAATGTAGATGTGTGTATATGACAAAAACAAAAGCTGTATTTCAAAGTTTTTTTTTAGACAAATAAGTGTTACTGTTTGACCCAGAGAACAATATCCCAAAATAACCTGCCTGTAATGGAGATGTGTGTACATGACAAATACACCAGCTATATTTCAAAGGTGTTTCACCTTGTAAGTGAAAAAAGTAACTCTTTGGCACAGAGAACAATATCCCCAAATAATAATCTGCCTTTAATGGAGATGTGTGTATATGACAAATACACAAGCTGTATTTCAAAGGTGTTTCACCTTATCAGTGAAAAAAGTAACTCTTTGGCACAGAGAACAATATTCTTTCAAGCTGGCACTAACATTACCCTGTCAGGCTGCGTTCCCACTTCAGTTATGTGGTCAGTTTTGACCCCGTGACTGCCCAGATAAGTGAAAAGTGAAGCAATTCTAAGAGCGGTGCCAGGCATCTGCGTGTCATACAAATCACAGCATTGTGATTATTGACGAAAATTCGGTGAATAGGTCGAATCGAATTTTTGAGAAATTCGTTCATCTCTAATTTTCACCATTATTAAAAATTCTGTACCATTTCTATTTTAACTGCTACCTTATTGATCCATAGTGTAAAACTCGTTTCCAGGAAATATGACCAGGGACGAGAGCTCTTCATTCAGGGCCGGGACGATGGGTAGGCAAAGATAGGCGATCACCTAGGGCACCTACCTCTGCCTGTTATTAGGGGTGCAGGCATGGAGCGGGCTCAGCAGGTGAGCCAGCTCCATACATTGCAGCACTGCCGGCTGTATCTCTATACAACCAGAAGCTAGATGGATTCCCTCCGTCCCCCTTCTTCCTCCCGGCGCGGGGAAAAGGGAGGGATTGGGGGGTGGAGATGACAGGGGCAGCCTTACATTGGTGGCAGTGACTGTGGAGAGACATGCTAGGAGAGGTTACAATCCATCACTCCCAGCATGTCTGCTCCTTATGGCAGCGTCCTGTCACATGAGCACCCAGTGAATACTGGGAAGAGTGGGCGGAGCTTCGGACCCATCTCCCCAGTGGAGCACTTGATCTGCAAGTGCTGACAGGAAAGATGAGTGGTTTACTGTGTGTAGGGTGGGGGAAATTAGAGCTATAGGTGGCTGTACTGAGGGGGGAGGGCTGTACTGAGGGAGGAGGGCTGTACTGAGGAGAACTGTGAGAGAGGGAAAGAGGGGGGCTGTAGTGAGACAGATGGGGGCTGTAATGAGAGGGGGGCTGTAATGAGAGAGGGGGCTGTAGTGAGACAGGGGGGCTGTAGTGAGAGAGAGGGGGCTGTAGTGAGTCAGGGGGGCTGTAATCAGATGGGGAGGATGTAATGAGAGAGGGCTGTAGTGAGACAGGGGGGACTGTAATGAGAGTGGGGCTGTAATGAGAGAGGGGCTGTAGTGAGACAGGGGGGCTGTAGTGAGAGAGGGGGGCTGTAGTGAGACGGGGGCTGTAGTGAGACAGTGGGGCTTTAGTGAGAGAGAGGGGTCTGTAGTGTGAGAGGGGGGTCTGTAGTGTGAAGGGGGCTGTAATGAGAGAGGGGGCTGTAGTCAGGCAGGGGGGCTTTAGTGAGAGAGAGGGGGCTATAGTGTGATAGGAGGGTCTGTAGTGTGAGGGGGGCTGTAATGAGAGAGGGGGCTGTAGTGTGAGAGGGGGGGCTGTACTGAGAGGGGGCTGTAATGAGAGAGGGGGCTGTAGTGTGAGTGGGGGGGCTGTAATGAGATAGGGGATGTAGCGTGAGAGGGGGGCTCTATTGTGAGAAGGGAGGCTATAATGAAAGAGGGCTTTAGTGTGAGAGGGGGGCGATAATGAGAGAGGGGGGCTGTAATGTGAGACGGGGGCTGTAGTGTGAGAGAGGGGCTGTAGTGAGAGAGGGGGCTGTAATGAGGGGGGCTGTAGTGAGAGAGGGGGCTGTAGTGAGAGAGGGGGATGTCGTGAGAGGGGGCTGTAGTGAGAGAGGGGGCTGTCGTGAGAGAGGGGGCTGTAGTGAGAGGGGGCTGTAGAGTGAGAGGGGGCTCTAGTGTGAGAGGAGGGACTGTAATGAGAGAGGGGGGCTGTAGTGAGAGAGGGGGGGCTGTAGTGATAGAGGGGGGCTGTAGTGAGAGGGGGGGCTGTAGTGATAGGGGGGCTGTAGTGATAGAGGGGGGCTGTAGAGAGAGAGGGGGCTGTAGTGAAAGAGGGGGCTGTAATGAGAGAGGGGGGCTGTAATAAGAACCCCCTATTTGCTGCTTGTATAGCGGTATCATGTGGTGACTCTATCACCATTATCCAGAGGCTTCCTCTGTAGAAAACTGTCTTTATAGCTATTTGTATGGGGTTTTTCATTCACAACATATTATTCTATATAAATGCAATCTAAGAGACCCTTCTAACCCCACTCTTGTGTCGTAATTTAGTTTTTTTCCCATTCCGCCTAGCTGGGGGGTGGGGGATGCAGACAGTGTGCATTAGATTAGGGCTGGGAATTTTTTTTTATTGGGGGGAGCGCCATTGGTCTACTTGCCTAGGGCACCAAAATGCCTTGTCATGACCTTGTCTTCAGTCTTGTCACACATGCTCAGACATCACCTTTCAGGCCACTACTGTCAGTTTCTTCCCTGCTTAGTAATCACACACACTCACTTCTTAGCGAGTGTTCAACCCCAAGTGTTGTCCGTACCAAATTGATTGAACTTTATTGCAGATTTGCTATAGATTTTCATTGTGGATTTTGCTGTTGGATAGATACATGAGGAAAAAAAGTCAACACATTTAAAATTTTGCTTAAGTTCTATATTGTTTCTGCTACAAAATCCACTACAATGGGGATTTTTTTCTTTTTTTTTGTGGTTTTTGACTAATCCTTTGAAGACCGTGAAAAAAAAAATCCATGATAAATCTGCAGCAAAGGTGAATTTTCATGTGGATTCGTTTCTGATTTTTTTTTGTATTTTTGGTGTATTTGCTATGTGAGAACATGCCCTAATGTATAATGAACATCTACTAGTTACCAATATATGAACTAAACAATGATATTAGACTGACATCACACAATGTAGATAATGGAACAGCAAGTATAGTATTACATTACACAGTATTATTACTGTTTGTTGGGAAAAAGACCCGTTAGTGTCAGAATTCTATGAACCCATCATATGCAGCCGGTTATGCATTACTTTCTTGTGCAACAATTCAGAAGATGAACTCTGAGCAGTGGCATGGCACGTAGATCTATATGTCTGCATAAAGTCCGTAATAAAAGGTTTCCATGCCCTGCCTTCCAGACTGTCTGAAGACTTTCTTTCAAACTTCTGTTGAAAAGCTCAATTTCTCTATTTGCCTTAGGATTACCTATTCATCTAAAAACTCTGTGGAAAGAAATGTAACGACAGTAGCAGAAGTGAAAGCACCCTCTAGCCATTTTCTGTAGTGATCAATTAACGTTATAGCAGCAATCAGAAGAATTTCCCAATAGTCCTAACTTTAGTAATTGCCAATGTTCCCATAAAGTTTTAGGGGAAGGAACTGAATGCTAAGTTTCTTTCACTGTGAATGACAATTAGTGTAATTTTTGCCAGAAAATATGGACATTTAGTTGACAATGTACAATGTACCACAATGGATGCAAATTCACAGGCTGCTTTGGTCTTCATTCCCAACTGCAATTCCTCTAAAGTATGGATGTACTAGTATAATGTATTAAATAAACGAGGAACCACTTTAACTCCTTCCTATGACAGGGATTTTTGTTTTAAATGTGTTAATTTGCCTTTCCACCTTTCAAGATCCATTATTTTTTTTTATCTAAATGGATGTATGAAGATTTGTTTTTTGTGGGGCAATATGTGCTTTTTAAGGGCGCATCCCCAAGGCATAAGACAAATACCGTCCGGTTTGCTGGCCTGTATTTGTCCTGTTTTGCGGCCTTCCCCACGGCCGTGGGGGGGACGGCTTTTCTCCGCGATGAGCGGAGAAAAGCCCTCCCCCTTCGCATTGAGAAGCACAGATTTTCCATAGAGCACAATTGTGCTCATTTTCAGCCCGTTTTTCAGGCGGTCTGAAAAACCGCAAACCGGCTGAAAAACCGTGCAATGGGTAAATGCCCTAATGGTTCTATTTGTCATACAATATAATGAACTGAGAAAACAGCAAAAAAATTATTAGTGGTGTGAATGTCATATAGGTGGGGGTCTTTGGACAATACAAATCTATATGTTGCAGGTCAGTATGATTCTGGTGATGTTTTCATTGGTGATGGTAGAGTTTTCATTATGTTTTAGTACTTTAAAAAGAAATGAAAACTTAAAATTTGTGTTGCAGCGCCATTTTGTGCAACTAATAGCTATGGCTTTGTGACATAAAAATTGCAACTTTGATGTTTGGTATTTTTGTATGGTGTTCTCCATATGGGATTAATAATATTTATATTTTAACAGGTTGGACATTTGCCAATTATATACTTGTGTATATGCCGAGTTTTTCACCCCAAAAAATGTGCTGAAAAACCCTTCCTCGGCTTATACTCTAGTCACTGTCGGCGCCCAGGCGCTGCCATGACCCGGGCGCCGGCGGAGATCTTTTCAGCTGTATGCGGCTTTTCTGGGAGCGCATACAGCTGAAGATACTATTGCGAAGCAGAAAGCAAGCACTCCCTCCACCGCAATAGGACTCCGGAAGGCCGCAAGGAGACTTGCGGCCTTCTGGAGTATCCGCTGACTGCATGGCCTGATGACATCACCCCCCCCCTGTGCCGGGAAGAAGACTCGGAGAAGCGGGGAAGAGAGGTGAGTACTTGCATTTTTTTTTTTAATCCCTTCCTATTTCTGCCTATGGGAGACATATACCTGTCTATACCTGCTTATGGGAGGCATTTACCTGCTTAAACTTTCCTATACTTGCCTATGGGATACATATACCTGCCTATACCGGCCTAAGGGGGACATACTGTGGGTATGGACAGTATTCAGACCCCTTTAAATTTTTCTTTCTTTCTTTCATTGCAGCCATTTGGTAAGATCCAAAAAGTTCATTTTGTTGCACATTAATGTACACTCTGCAACTCATCATGAAAGAAAAAAAAACAGAAATGTACATATTTTTGGAAATTTATTAAACAAGAAAAACTGAAATATCACATGGTCTTAAGTATTCAGACTCTTTGCTCAGTATTGAGGAGAAGCACCATTTTCAGCTACTAAAGTCATGAGTCTTCTTGGGAATGATGCAACAAGTTTTTTCACATCTGGATTTGGGGATCCTCTGCCATTTTTATCAGAGACTGCTCCTCTTCCCTTATCATTTCGAGTCAGATTATGGGCTATTGTAATTCAAGACCAGGGTGGGTCTAATTCTGCCCCATATACATTTTAATGCCAGCTGGTCAGTTCTGGAGTGTATTGAATATCCAAGGGTTATCTAAGCCTCTTTGTCCTTTTGTATTCAGTAAAATACATGGCGTTTTTTTACACGCCACATACGAGATAATTGTTTCCTGGTGATTTCTGTAGAGCAATTTATATCCAAGGGTTATTTAAGCCTGTTTGTGCTTTCATATTCAGTAAAATACATAGCGTTTTTACACGCCACATACCAGTTAATTTTTTCCTGGTGATTTCTGGAGCGCACTTTATATCCAAGTTTTAATTAAGCATGTTTGTGATTTTATATTCAGTAAAATAAACGGTGTTTTTAAACGCCAAAGACGAGTAAATTTTTCCTGGTGATTTCTGTAGCATAATTTATATCCAAGGGTTATTTAAGCGTGTTTGTGCTTTCTTATTCAGAAAAATACACGGCGTTTTTACACACCACAAACCAGTTAATTTTTTTCTGGTGATTTCTGGAGTGCAATTTATATCCAAGGGTTATTTAAGCCTGTTTGTGCTTTAGTATTCAGTAAAATACACGGCGGTTTTACACGCCACTGCCACGAGCAACGGTAGTGGATCCTCTGGATCACCGCAAGCAATGGCGTAAGTCACACCAGGGAGAAGAATCTAAGTAGGTCCCGGTTTTCATCAGAGTCCGCCGCAAAGCGGGATGGACTTGCTGCGGCGGGAGTCTACCAGGTCGCTAGCCCTGACATGACTTGCTTGCGGAGGCAGCCGAGGTGTAGCATGGTACAAAATCGTAAGGCAGGCTCGTAGTTGGGGACAGGCAGAAGGTCAGGACAGGCGGCAGTGGTTCGTGGTCGGGGACAGGCAGGAAGTTCAGGGCTGGCGGCAAGATTCATGGTCGAGGACCGGAGGCAAACGGTATGGTACACGGTAATCAGACAAGACTCAGGAACGCTTTCTCATTATGGTATTGGCACTAAAGATTCGGCAGGGTAACCAGGAAGAGGCAGGCTTAAATAGGGGCAGCGACCGGCAATAGACAATTACCGGTGCGCTGCCCGTTTAAATATAACACTGCCAGCGTGCGCACCGTAGGGAGCGGGGCCGCACGCGCCGCGGGACAGAGGCTGCAGCAGGAGCGTGGTCGGGTAAGTAGCCCAGGTGACAGATTGAGGATCGAGCGCACCTGCGACCCGACATGTGGGTCGCGGCGCCGCTCGGCAGCGGGGCACGGATGCGCCTGCGACCTGGGGCATCCGTGACAGCCATATACGAGTTAATTTTGTCCTGGTGATTTCTCTAGCGCAATTTATATCCAAGGGTTATCTAAGCCTGTTTGTGCTTTTGTAGCCAGTAAAATACACAGCGTTTTTACACGCCACATACCAGTTAATTTTTTCCTGGTGATATCTGGAGCGCAATTTATATTTAAGGGGGTAATTAAGCGTGTTTGTGTTTTTATATTCAGTAAAATAAACTGTGTTTTTTAAACATCAAAGACAAGTAAATTTTTCCTGGTGATCTCTGTAGTATAATTTATATCCAAGGGTTATTTAAGCCTGTTTGTGCTTTCTTATTCAGTAAAATACACAGTGTTTTTACACGCCACATACCAGTTAATTTTTTCCTGGGGATTTCCAATTTATATCCAAGGGTTACCCAAGCCTGTTAGTGGGTTCATTTGAAGTCAAATACAGGGTGTGTATTTATCATATACAGATATCTTCATTAAACAGAGTCTGTAAATTTTTTTACAAACAGTATGTCAGACAGAGAGTTGACAGGCTCTTCACATGCGAGTGGCAGTGTAACAAACATTTCTGGAGCAGGCACAGGCCGCAGCACAGTAAGGGGACGTCACAGCAGAGGTCACTCTGTGAGGCCAGAACTTCCGGTGTCATCTAGCGGCCGTGTGTTGACCAGCAACCCAAGGGTTCTTGATTGGTTGACTAGGTCATCCACTTCCTCCCAGATGACATCTGACAACCCCAGCCAAGAGTCGGTGGGAACGTCAGACACAACCCTTAGTTGGCCTGGCCCAGGAGCGGGTCAGTGGCCCTAACCTGTCCTCAACCCGCCTCTGTCCCTTCCGGTTCCCTCCGCCAGAGGTCTCCGATGTGGTCTGGGCTCGGCGCCACTATACAGCGAGGATGAACAATTTGAGGACAGTCAGAAGCTACTTGGCAGCGAAGAAGTGGGGCTGACATCCCCTGCTTCTTGCAGTAGGTGGCAAAGTATGGATGTGGAGAGTGGCATGGGAGGTCATGTTGTGAGGGGTCAGCCTCTGCATACCAAGACCGTTGAGGAGGACAGCAGTGAAGATCCAACAATAATCGATGATGATGTAGCCGACCGCATTTGGGAGCCAGGTGAAGCAAAGGCCTCATCATCGTCAGGAGAAGAGGGCATCAGCTTGCTCGTCAGGCAGCAAGTGGGTAGTGAGGCCGTGAGTCAGCAGGGTAGCAGCAATGCGAGGTTGGGAGTCAAACCACCACAGCGTAGAAAACCCGCTTCTCAGATCCAAGAAAGTAGTGGCACAGGGGCTCAGCAAGGCAGCGGCGGTAGTAGTCACTCAGTGCGGAGCATTGGCAGTAAATTCAGCTATTCGGCGGTGTGGCAGTTTTTTGCTAAGACACCAGAGGAGCCGAACATGGGTATATGTAGAATCTGTAGGCAGAAAGTGAAGCGTGGCCAGGGAGCTAACGTTGGCACCACGGCCCTGCGTCAACACATGCAGCATCACCATCCAGTGGCCTGGGAGAAACGTGGCTCAGATGTGGTGGTCCATCCTGCCGCCGCAGCAACAGCAGCAGCAGTGCCCAGTGGCACGCATGTCATTTCATCCAGTCAAGGCTCCACCACCTCTGCAGAAGCTGTTTCTCTTTCCCATCATCTCCTGGTCCAGATGCTCCTGCTCCCCGCTACTCATGGCGCCAGCAGTCGTTCAACGAGGCGATTGCAAAGAGACAACAGTATGCGTCCAACCATCCTAAGGTGCAGAAGCTGACCGTGCTCCTGTCCAAGTTGTTGGTACTGCAGTCCCTCCCTTTCCAAGTGGTGGACTCTGCATGGTTCAGAGAACTAAGGGCCGGTGCTGAGCCGAGGTGGAGAGTTCCAAGCCGTAATTTCTTTTCGAAAATTCCAGCCCTTCACAAATATGTAGAACAGAAGGTGGGCCAGTCCTTGAGCTTATCGGTTTGTTCCAAGGTGCATGGCAGCACGGACGTGTGGAGCTGTAACTACGGTCAGGGCCAGTACATGTCCTTTACGGCCCACTGGGTGAATGTGCTTCCTGCCCAGCCACACCAACAACTTGGACAGGAGACGCCGCTTTCTCCTCCACGTTGTCAAACTGCTGCTCCTGCGCCAATGTCCGCCTCCTCCTCCACCACCACCACCATCTCAGCCTCCACAAGTGCTGCTCCATCATACCACATGTGTAGGGCACAGTGGTGTCACGCAGTTCTACACCTGGCTTGCCTCGGCGAACGAAGTCACACAGGGGAGGAACTGCTCCGCATCATGCAGCAAAAAATGGATGTGTGGCTTTCTCCGTGCCAACTGCAAATCGGAACCATCGTGATGGACAATAGGAGGAACATGGTGTCCGCTCTGCAATGAGGAGGGATGACACATGCACCCTGCATGGCGCATGTGTTCAATCTGGTTGTGAAAAGGTTCCTGAAGTCTTCCACCGATCTTCAGAACATTCTGAAAATGGCCAGGAAACTGTGCATGCACTTCATCCATTCCTACAAAGCCAGGCACACCCTCCTCAAGTTGCAGCAGCAGAATGGCCTCCCCCAACACACGCTGATATGCGATGTTTCCATCCGTTGGAATTCCAGCCTGCACATGTTAGACCGACTGTAGGAACAGAGAAAGGCCATTCATGATTTTTTGATGATCCAGGCAGACAGGAGTACTCCCCTGTGTAACTTTGATGTCAGCCAGTGGCAGCTCATGCGTGACACCTGCCATTTGCTAAGGCTGTTTGAGGAGGCGACGTTATTTGTCAGTCGCCAGGACTACGGGCTATGGGAGAATAACGTCATTCCACTGCTTCATGTCCTGGAACAGATGCTGAAAAATCTGTCTGGGCAGGGGAATGGAGATGTGGTGACTACATCTCGCGGCCACATGAGTCCGGTGGGGACTGAACTGGAGGAGGAGTAGGAGGAGGACATTGGAGCAGAAGCATTGTCTGGTGAAATGAGTGGTTTTTCTACCCAGGTGACAGGAGAGGAGGAGCTGGAGCAGCTGGAGGATGTAGATGGAGATGAGTAAGACGAGGTAGATGACCCCCAAGCACCGTGGCAGTATACAGTGGAGATGAAGGCAGGAAGTCCCTCAGAGTCACTTGCACACATCGCCCGCAGCATGCTGATTTGCCTGGCTAGTGACAGCCGAATAGTCACCATTCGGCAAAGGGATGACTTCTGGCTCTCCACCCTCTTGGACCCTCGCTACCGGTCCAAAATTGGGGCCTTTTTTCCAGCTGCTGAGAGAGAGGACAAACTCAAATACTATAGAGAAATCCTCTGTAGTATGTTGGCCACTTCCTATGTGCAGCATGGTCCATCCTCTGACAGGTCTGACCAGGGGGTTCCTCATCGCTCACGTACCACTGCCACGGCTGCTGTGGGAAGGTGGGGGGTAGGAGCAGTACCAGCTCCATCAGCAGCAACCTAAGTCTGGAGTCGCTGATGAGTCTCTCTGTACCAGCAGGTGGTAGCCTACTTGAACAGCACTCTTCCACCCCAGGTAGAAGATCCGCTGGACTACTGGGCAGCCAAACTTGATGTGTGTCCGCAACTTGCTGAGTTTGCCCTGGAGAAGCTGTCCTGCCTGGCCAGTAGTGTGGAATCAGAGCGGGTGATCAGTGCGGCGGGAGCCATCGTTACCCCAATGAGAACCCGCCTGTCCACCCGAAATGTGGAGAGACTGACCTTTGTCATAATGAATCAGGCGTGGATCGGCCAGATTTTCCACACACCAATGCCTTAGGCATCAGATTATCAGCCATGACGCCTCACCAAAATTTTGAGAAATGAGTCTGGATTCAAATTACCTGCCTCAGCCATTATTCTGATGCCGCCATCCGCCTGATGCCACACATCTGCTGACAGTTTTTCCATCTGCCTACCACCATCTTTACCAGGGACTGGTATTGCCACCCACCTCCACACTCTGTCATTCTGCCACTCTATGACCTCATGCTGCTGCTGCTGTTGCTGGTGCCGTGACCTCCACACTGTGTCATTGTGCCACTCTCTGACCTCATACTGCTGCTGCTGATGCTGCTGCCGTCACCTCCACACTCTGTCATTGTGCCACTCTAACATCAGGATGCTTCTGATGACGGCACCTCCACAATCTGTCATTGTGACACTCTGTGTTTTCGTCGTGTTGGTGCCACCTCCAGAATTTTTCATTGTGCCACTTTCTGACCACATGCTGTAGCTGCTGCCGTCACCCCCACACTCTGACATTGTGCCACTCTCTGAGCTCATGCTGATGCATCTGCTGCTGCCACCTCCACGCTATGTCATTGTACCACTCTATGACCTCATGCTGCTGCTGTTGCTGCCATGACCTCCACACTCTGTCATTGTGCCCCTATGTGGCCTACTCCTGTTGGTGCCACCTCCAGAATTTGTCATTGTGCCACTCTCTGACCTCATGCTGTTGCTGCTGCCGTCACCTCCACACTCTGTCATTGTGCCACTCTGTGGCCTACTCCTGTTGGTGCCACCTCCAGAATTTGTCATTGTGCCACTCTCTGACCTCATGCTGCTGCTGTTGATGACGTCATCATTGTGTCATTGTGCCACTTTGTGGGCTCCTGATGTTGCTGCCACCTCCAGAATTTTTCATTGTGCCACTCTGTGGCCTGCTCATGCTGCTGCCAAGTGATGGCTGTCTCACTGGAACTCCCTGTGTTTTCCTAATGCTGTTTCCACCCTCACCACTCTATGACGTTGCCACTATGTTTAGTTTTCACCTTCTTTTCACCTGTCAGAAGGAACGGGAAGGATCAGGATTTTCTAGCCAAAAGCAGGAGTGGATACAGAACACAGAAGACATGCAAATATCCCATTTACTGGTTATCTCTGTTTTGGATCAACTCCTGTTTTTTGGCCTGAGCAATTCTGATGGATTATTGACCGATTGAAAGCGGACACTGACAAATGAAAGGAAGGGCAAAATGATCAGAGACGTCAACACACAATTATTGCCGACACCCTCTCCACTCATTCGGGGGGGGGGCCTCTCTATGTATCAGCATTTAACAGAACAGGTTCTGTCATATTCTGTGATGGTTTAAAGCTCTGGCGTCATGGAGTGACCCCTGCTGTGACGTCCCCTTACTGTGCTGAGACCTTTGCCGGCTCCAGTAACCTACTACTGTGTTCTTTGACGCTATGGTAGGATCTTAGCCCTCAGCTTGTTTTTTTCCAGCTGGCGCTGCCAAGACTTTATCAGGCTGTATTCCCGCTTCAGTTTTTTGGTCAGTTTTGCCCCCGTAAGTACCCAGGGAATTTTACAGTGAAGCGATTCTAAAAGCGGCGGCCGTCATGTGCGTGTCATACTAAAACACAGCATTGTATGAAGACAAAACCAAGCTCCCTCTGCATATTTAAGCATGGCACAATGTTCTACAGCACCCTACAGGCTCTCTGCAACCAGGAAATAGCTGTTTTTTAACGTGATTCATCCCAAATTAATTTGGGACGAAAATAATTTTGTCGGGAAATTCGGCGAAGTCTGTGAATCGAATTTTTGAGAAATTCGCCCATCTCTACTTATGACCATGTGATATTTCAATTATTCTTGTTTAATAAATTTGCAAAAATATCTACATTTCTGTTTTTTTCTTTCCAAAAATGAACCAAATGCCTGCAGTGAAAAAAGAGTGAAAAATTTAAAGGGGTCTTAATACTTTCCATACGCACTGTATGACCTGGGAAAATGACCGTTTTACAAATAAGATAAATATAGAGCTTTTTGACAAGTCATATATGATATATGTTCATCAATGCAATAATGAAGCATACAAAAAAATTAACATTGTAACTACTGTGAAACATGCATTTGGCACAGGATGTCTTGAATCTGTGCAGGGTACAATGCAATCTCAAGACTATCAGGGCATTCTGGAGTGAAATGTGTTGTCCAGTGTTAGAAACCTTGGTCTCAGTCGGAGGTCGTGGGTCCTCCAGCAGGAAAATGTCCCAAAATACACAGCTAAAGACATCCAAGAATGGCCAAGAACAAAGAATTAGACTATTCTGAAGTGGCTTCTATTTGCCCTGCTCTAAATTCTATTGAACATGTATGGAAGAAGCTGAAATATGCAGTCTGGAGAAGGCACCTTCACACCTGGATGCATGGTACATCTTAGTCAAGACAATTAGGCTATGAGTCGCAAAAAAAGTTCACAGGCTAAAATAATTCATTCCGTTCAATGGCTAACCGAAAAGATGAGGATGGCGTAGCCACAGCAGATACAGCGGTAGCAGCTGCTACGGGGTCCCTTTTGCACAAAAGAAGACACCGGTATTGGAAATGGCATACGGTAACTGGCAGGAGATCCCTATCACTTTTTGCACCAAGGACCAAGAGCTTATCATATATGTGGTGGGAAGAACATCCCAACAGGCAACACGGAGGTTCATCTGGCAGAGCCTTAGTTACAGCAGGTGCGGTGAGAGACAGGGGTGCCGTCAGTCATCTATTAACCATTTCATGGCCACATGCAGCTAAATCAAATGGGGCTCCCACCCATTACAACTTCCTATTTTTAACATATCACCAGGCCCCTTTTTGATTCCGGCCCCTGACAGGAATACTGCCCTATTGCCACCTCTGACATCTATTTTAAAGTAGCCTGACCCCAAAACCAGCAAAAATGCCCTTATGGACCTTCAGAATAAAAATTTGCAATAAGAAATTGAATATTTCAAAAAATAGTATTTCCAATGCTGCTGCTGCTGCTACAGTTACTTGCCATTCTACTGCTGTCTCGTTGCTGACGTTGTTCCAACATGACATTAGAAAGTGAAGAAGACACAACAGATGTCTCCAGTTGGTCAACAAGCTCTGTCTCAAATTCCTGCATTCTACTGGAAATTTGTGTGGGTGGAAGGAAATTGCTCACTTTTGATTTGGAACGTGGATCAAGGAGGGTGGCCACCCAGTAACCGCTGTTCATTTTGATGGCCTTGAAGCATGTGAAATAAGCTTTTTTCAATAAGATCTTTAGTATTGGTTTCTTTTAGAGCGGCATGAACCCAAAAGCCGCACAGATACCTTTATGGGCCCTCAGAATAAAAAGTGCTGGAAGTCGAAGAAATAAGTATTTATACCACTATTTTAGTGAACAGGACATTGACTATCCCTATCCTTTCCCGCAGCCTGACCCCAAAACTCGCACAGATGCACTTATGGACCCTCAGAATAAAAAGTGCCGGAAGTGGAAGAAATAAGTGTTTGAACAACTATTCTAGTGAACAGGACATTAACTATCCCTATCCTTTCCCGCAGCCTGACCCCAAAACTCGCACACATGCCCTTATGGGCCCTCAAAATAAAATGTGCTGGAAGAAATAAGTATTTGAACCACTATAGTAGTGAACAGGAAATTGACTATCGAAGTCCTTTACCGCAGCATGACCCCCAAAACCCACACACATGCCCTTATGAACCCTCAGAATAAAAAGTGCCGGAAAAAATAAGTATTTGAACCACTATAGTAGTGAACAGGACATTGACTATCCCTGTCCTTTACTGCAGCCTGACCCCAAAACCACCACAGATGCCTTTATGGAACCTCAGAATAAAAATTCGCACTAAGAAATTGACTGTTTCAAACAAGATTTTTTCAAATGCTCCTGCTGCTGCTGCTACAGCTACTTGCCATTCTACTGCTGTCACGTTGCTGACATTAGAACGTGAAAAAGACGCAGTAGATGTTTCCAGTTGGTCATGAGCCCTGTCTTAAATTCCTGCATTCTACTGTCAAATTAAGTGGGTTTAAGGAAATTGCTGACTTTTTTCTTGATATCTGGATCAAGGAGAGTGGACACCCAGTAACCGCTGTTCAATTTGATTGCCTTGAGGCATGTGAAATTTGAAATCAGTATGTGAATTTTTTTTTTTTCAATACAACCTTTACTATTGGTTTCTTTTACAGTGACCTGACTACCAAACCAGCAAAAATGCCCTTACTGACCATCAGAATAAATCAGAATAAATATTGTGGGTAGAAATGATTATTTCAAACAAGAGTTTTATGAATAGGACATTGAGTATCACTATCTTTTACAGCAACAAGACCACAACAGCAGCAAAAAAGACCTTTTGGAGACTCAATGAAATTAGCAAGAATAAAAGAGTATGTGAATTAAGCTTTTTTCAATACGACCTTTACTATTGGTTTCTTTTACAGTGACCTGACTACCAAACCAGCAAAAATGCCCTTACTGACCATCAGAATAAAAATTGCGGGAAGAAATTATTAGGTCAAACAAGAGTTTTCTGACTTGGACATTGACTACTGCTGTCTTCTAAAGCAGCATGACCCTAAAACCAGACAAAATGCCATTATGCACACTCCCAATAAAATTTGCACAAAGAAATTAATACGGTTGACGGGGAGATCCATATGACGCAGCAACGCTTCCAGTCGGGCTGAGGCAATGTGCGAGTGCCGGAAGTGTGAGCTAAGACCTCGAGCCTTCCTCATAGAGCCCCTTTCCTTGGCTTCCTTTTTCTTCTTCTCGTTTTCCTGGACGCGCTGGAGGAAACTCTCTCTGCTCTTGGGGTGGCAAATGTGCTCCACACGAACGTTGATTCTTGTGGAAAGGGTTTTACCATTGATGTGCTTGTTCACAATTAGACCTAGAGCATGCTGTTTAACATTATAGATCCTGCCAGTCTTGCCATGATAGCATTTAGGTGGCATGCGTTTTCTATGGTGCCCATACCCTTATTGTGCACAATGTCGATCTTGTAGATGCACATATATGTTGACAAAGGCAGAGGACCACTGACTGGAGTACTGTCCTATTTGCCCCCCTGGCACCCTTTGCACAGTAGCCTGACCCCAAACCCAGTAGAAATGCCCTTATGAACACAGATAATAAAATTAGATGGAAGAAATGAGTATTTGAAACAAGATTTATTTGAATAGCACCTTGAATTTCGACGTCTTTTCCAGCTGCATCCAAAAGCAGCAAAAATGACCTTTTCAAAACTCAATAACATTTTCAAGAATAAAACAGTTTTTTTTTATAAATGTATTTATTAACGTTTTTCACTGTATACATATTTGGACAGAAACAAAAACAATACAGGCATCAAGCATGAAGGTTAACATAGAATACATTGATTTATACATGGAGAGTACAACAGTTGAGAAGCACAGTGATGGTACTAGAAATAGGACAGTCAAAGATGTTAGATGACCTGTGCGTACGCCATATACTTCTCAAGGAGTATATATCAATGGTAGTAAACCTATAAAATGAGGCAACCAAGTAACCATTAAAAATAAAAACAGAGTGAACCAGGACTCTGAAACTAAGCGATCCACCACTACAGATAACCATTATTAGTCTAATTACTCATGACAGGAAGTTGCCCGGTCTTTTTGTGAATTCCGTGACCGAATAGAAAGATATATAGATAGCTACGGTATTCCAGCTGCATTAAAGATGTCAAAGACTAGATCTGCTCCTAACCTATTGATCTAGTTTCAACTTTCCCAGTGTCCCTGTTAATTCCCCTTCCAGGTACCATTTTGTTAATTTGAAGGGGGTTACTAGTAATCTAATTTCATCTTTATTTAAGAAGTTCACTATGAAGGGGGACCATTTTGAGAAAAAGGGTTCCGCCTGAGTCTCTTTAGCGAGTTCCGCCTCTTTCCGTTCCATGTGAAAATAGTGCTTCACCTGCACCCACACTTCTGCCACCTCCGGTGTTTTGTCCTCTAACCAATGATTTAACAGGGTTCTCTTAGCTGCAAGAAAGGTTATGTGCAATAAATTGTGGTACCTATCAATCTGCGAAAGATCATGAAACAGGTATGCTTTCGGGGAGGGAGGGCAGGAGATGCCCCATCTCCGCCTCAAAGCATCACACAACTGTTCCCAGAATACTTGGGTGGTAGGACATTTCCAAAGTCCATGTACCAGGTCTGACTTTGGCAATTGACATTTAGGGCAGGCCACTTTACGATGTGGTGCTAGTGGATGTGAGGGGATGTTGAAGCCATAGATTGCATGATGAATGAGGCGGAAGTGAGTCTCCCTCCATCTCTCGCTAATGATGGCTTTGTTCAGCTTATTCCAGCCCTCCAGTATAATTTGTGGTAAGCCATG
>JAODAL010063376.1:0-19275 GCA_025379985.1 Phyllomedusa bahiana
AAGCAAAACCAACGGGCTGGCAGGGAAATGCCAGGGGCGTTTCCCCCTAAAATAGAACCCGCCTGATTAAAATTGGAAACCAAATTTTCGGGCCCTGGCCCCCCTTTTAAATCAGAGAAGCCCCGGCCCCGCCCGCGCGCCCCAAACACAGGGCAAAGCGCCCGGGGGCTGGGACAGGCGGGGGCAGCGTTCACCGGGGCGCGGGCGGGGAAGGGGAGCGGCGCTGGGGCCCGGGGACAGGAGCGGGGTGGGCGCGGGGAGCTGCCCGCCCCCGCACCGGAGCCCCTGCGGCCGCGGGGGGGGACGGGGCCCCGACCCCCGTTAAAAAATAACTTTTTTCTACTGGAATCCACTATTTCTTTTAAAATAAACTTTTTTCCCCAAAGGTTCAGAGATTGCCTTTTCGGGATAGTTTTTTTTGGCCCCCCCAAACTGTTAGTGAAAATTTTTCACTTGTTTTTTCAAATTTTTTACTTGGCGTACAGTTTTTACAGATTCTCTGTAGTTGTCTGAAAGATAGGTTTACCTTCCATTTCCTATAGTCGTAGCTCCTAAAATCGAGAACCCTTCGGGGTCCCACTTTTCCAAAAATTCACATGGGGCCCGCATTATTCTTCTTTTCCTAATAACCACCGGGCCCAAAAAAAAAAAAATTTTAAAAAAAAACCCCCGACAATTTAAATTTTTCCCGGGGCTTCCCCAAATGAGATTAAACCTTCACACCTCATTGGCCTCTATTCAATTCAGAGGCAAAATCCTTTGCCTCTTGAGCCATTAGCTTTCATAGAAATAACGCCTATACAGAATTATATTCTGGACAAAGACACTTGCATAGATATGAGTCCTTTCAAAATCTATGGGATCCTTTGAAATGACCTACATCTATGCAAGCGCTTTGGGCCCCCGAATATAATTCTGTAAAGGCGTTCTATAGATGAAATTGTTTTTTTTTTGTGGAAGTGAAACCCCTCAAGGGGAAAGGAAATTTTGCCTCTGAATTGAACAAAAACCCAAAGGAGCATAAAATTTTCCCCTGAAGATCCAGGGAAAAAGAATCCCAACCTTTTTTTTTTTTTTTTTCTTTTTTTTTGGCCCCCGGTTATTGGGGGAAAAAGGAAAAAGCTAATTTGTGACCTACATGCATTTTAAGAAGTAGGCACGAATGGTTCTCGATTTAAGGAGCTCCCACTACAGTAGATGGAAGGTAAAAAAATTTTCTTTGACAACTATGGAGAATCCATAAAAACTAAGGGCCCCATGTATGAAAACCCGGTTTTTGGTCCAAAAACTAAATCATTTTTTTTTTGCGTATACCCGCCCCGGGGGGAGGAACCTAAAAAAATGTTCTCTGAGAACTCTGGGGTTTCCAAAATGACTTGGACGTTTTTCACCCCGAAATTTAAACGCAATTTCCCCAGCGAAATAAAGGGGTTAAATAAGCCCCTTTTTAAACCGTGTGAACCTTTTCCCCTTTGAGAAAAATAAAAAAATTAACTCAAGAAGAAATTTTGAAGACAAAGGACAATTACTGGGAAAAAACAAACCCTTTAAAAAGTGGGAGCAAAGAGAACAGCAACAAAGAAAAATGAGGAAAAAAAAAGTATAACACCACCAAAATTTATAAAGGGGACTAGCAAACCCATCCCCCAAAAAAAAACAAAATTTTTGGGGGAAATTTTGGCATAAATTCCCTTTAAAGAAAACCTTTTTTTATGGAAAAACCCACCCGCAGACCCCTACCATCGCCGACCAAAGATCTTAAAAAAATAGGGGCCCCCATAAAAACAATAAAAAATTCCACAAATGAGAAAGGAGATAAGGACATAAATATGGGTGAAATTCAATGTGTAAAAGATAAGGAAAGGGGAAGTCATCTATGTAATCAGAAGTTATGTGGACTTTATTCTTCCTTAATGTGCGAAAAAAACCTTTGTTGCATATAAAACAAAAAGGAGCAATTTGAGAATAAGAACTCTCTCGATTTCCAGGGTGAATGGGTCGTCTAATGTCCATGAGGCCTTCAATATGTCGGCCGCACAACACAAAAACTTTAAGGAAGAATAGCCAACCACAGATACAAAATCAGAAAGAAATTTAAGCTTCATAAGGTGTGTTGCGACTTGAAGTTAATGACAACTTGCTGAACATTACCCAAATAGATCATACCCCAAGCTCCGTTACCAACAGGACAGAGGATTTAATTTGGAGAGAAATGTTCTGGCATTTTCAAAGCTAGAGTGTCTCACCTTTCCGCCCAAGTGAAGGCACAAAGCTTATCCAGTGATGTGAGGACAAAACATAAGAAATCATGAATATACAGAAAAATATAGAAAATATAAAAAAAGGTTAAAAAAAAAAACCTGAAAAAACACCAAAAATTAAAAATGTATAAATAAATAAATATCATCTATCTATATAATATCTATATATAATCTATAATCTATCTATATAAAATATATAAAAATTAAAAAATAATTTATATTTTTAAAATAAAAAAAAAAAAAAATAAAAAAAATGAATAAATTTATATAGATTTATATAAGATCAAAGGCTACAACTTATGAGAATGACAAAATAATATCCAGAAGACACACAACTGTTTGCATTATAGAGAAAAGATCAGGAATTCATAAAAAATAATAATTTTACTATAAGTAAAAAAAAAAATTTTTTTATACCGCATTAATCTATGTTCATCCATAGTTTTTTAATGGGGAAAAACCGAAAAACAAAGACCCTTAGGGGTCATTAATAGAGACTTTTTTTCAAAAGAATAATTTTTGTCATTTTCTTTTTGTAACTATTTTATGTGTATCAGTTATTTATGTGTATCAGTTACATAGGAAGTAATTAGCTAGTTAAAGGGTTTCTCACAAAAAGATTGCTTTTTTTATTATTATTATTATTTTATTTATTTTAGAACCCCCAGTTCCAGAGCGCTGTACATTGGGGTTGCAACAATTCAATAGGTCATTTTATGAAAAAAGATCTTTGCAGAAAAAAGTCATTTTCCAATATGTTCCATTAACATGTCCTACCTATCCAATATCCCTTCTTGTATGGCTGCTCGCTCCTCAGGTTTTGTAGGCTTTTGATGCTGTTTTGGGAGAATAAATCCTCTGAAAAAAGCTGTGTGAACGTACCCTGTGGGCCTCATGTATTAAAACGGTCTAGCAGTAAGTCTGTCTTTGATGTCGATAGCAACCAATCAGAGCCCATAGCAACCAATCAGAGCCCATAGCAACCAATCAGAGTTCAGCTTTCATTCATAAAGGGGTCTGGAAAAATAAAGCGCCTTTTTATTGGTTTGCTTTTTAGCCTGTTGGTGGCTATACTCTATTGTTTTCTAGGGCGTATTGTTGCTATGAATCTGATTGGATCTATGGATCTGATTGGGGTTGCTATGAGATTAATTATTTCTATGGCTCTGTTGGGGTTTCAAAAGACAACAAAAACATCTTTCGCCAAACCGTTTTTATACATAAGGGCCCTCAATGCAAAAAAATATATTTATGAGGAGAATGAATTTTCTGTTGCGTCCTTCTAGCAGCACAAAATGGGGGTTTTAACTGCGAGCTGGAGAAAAGGTGAAATGTTAAAATGACAGGTCTAAAATTTTGAGCCATTTACACGGCTTAAACCTGGACTTATTTTATCCCAAAATTAACCGCCGGGGTGGCAAATTTCGGGGTAAAACGCCTATAAAACGGTAATCCACACCTCTAGAGAACTATGCAATTTCGTCCCCCTCCCCTCCCGCAATCCCCGGGAGGGGGGGAAAAGTCATGTGGGTTACCACGTCGTATACCGCCCCTGGTAATGCAATCTTTGGCCGGCGAAGTGCCGGCCCCCGCTCCCCGCCCCCCACACGGCGTAAATTTCGGGGCTTTTTACGCCCGGGTTTAAGCCGTGGAAAAACCAACTAACGCACCCCTACCAAACCCCTGGTTTTTTTTCTGTCCTACGTTTAGACGATCCCAAGATAATATATTTTATGTTATCAAGTTTAACTCAGTTGAAAATAAGATAACTTTTTCCCTATATTCCCTGGAGCTGTCATTGTATAGTTTTAACCCTATTAAAAGGTTTAAATAGCTTAAACTTTTGGTTTCTCAGCAAGTCACAAAAACTTTTCTGTTTTTCCCGGTTTTTTGTACATATAGTTATGTTTTTGTCTAAAAATTATTTTAAATGTAAGGGGGGAAAAGAAATGTTCCCGATCTGTTGGGAAAGCCATCGCTTATATTTTTATGGGCCTTTTAACTTTTCCCTTACTATGGCTTATAACACCCGGGTTTTATTCTCCCCCCCAGGACAGCCCTTTTTTTAATATTTTTTACCTTTTCTCCTTCCCCCACCCCCCTGTCTAAACCCCCCTACCCGGTTTTTTCTCCACAGCACTGCACCCCCCAAAATCCCCTCCCTTTATTTTTCTATCTAAAACCCTACCCTTTCCTCCTTTCCCCAGTTCTTTACCCCCCTTTCATCTCCTCCCTTCTTTTGGGCTACCACCCTACCCTTTCTCTCCACAGCACTTTGCCCCCCCCATCACCTTTTCCCCTCCAACTTTTGTCTACCACACCCCACCCGGCTCTCCACAGAGCTGCACCACCTACATCCCTCCTCATCCTGTCTCCCCCTACCCCGTTTTCTATCCCCAGAGCTGCACCCCCTACATCTCCTCCCTCACTCTGCTACCACCCATCCGGTCCCCTCCAAAATTTTGCTGCATTTCCCCTTTCATCTCCTTTCCCCAATCTCTGCCAAACCCCCCTACCCGGGCTCTCCACAGTTTCTGCACCACCCTACTTTTTCCTCCTCATCTCTGTCTACCACCCCTACCCGGTCTTCTCCCCAGCACTGGGGCCCCCTACTCCTCCCTCATCTTTGTCAACCACCCAAACCCCCTCTCTCCCAGTTTCTGCACCCCTACATTCCTCCCCCAACTTTTTTTCAAAACCCCCCTACCCCCACCCCCCCAAAAGCCCCCACCCAAACCCCCCACAACTCCTCCCTATCCTCTTTCTACCACCCCACCCGTCCCTTTTCCCCCCAGCGTCGCAACCCCCTACATACCCCTCCCTCATCTCTATCTACAACCCTTTCCCCGGGCCCACCTCCACACGCTGCACCCCCCCCACATCCTTTCCCTCATTCCCCCGGGCTACAAAACCCCACCCTTTTTTCCACCTTGGGTGGGTAAACTTAGCTACATGTCCCTCAGTCCCTTCCGAACCTTTCCCCCTGCCCTCTCCCCAAAATTTTGCACACAAACATACGAAAACAAAGGGACAAATTTAAAAACCCCTCATAGTTTTAAGCCTTTTTCCCCCGAAATAGCAATTTTTTTCAAAAGAAGGGCAAAGATCCCCAAATTTCCCAATTAGTCACACACACTTCCTTTTCACCCCCTGGGAAATTGGACACCCAGACACCCTTTTTCTGTATAAAAGATGTATGGGGCTGGTTGGGGAAACTTCTTTAATCAATAGTTTGCTTTATTTTTTGGGTTTTTTTTTAAAAAAACTCCCCCTAAACCAAAAGGTTTTTATTTTTTTTTGCTGCTTTTTTTTCAGTCAACCTAGGGTTAAAGATCACCAAAACCCTTTATTAGAGGTTTTTAAGTATTTCCCCCGCAAATGCCGGGTGTTTTGGAACCACCGCGATGAAACGTTAATTCCCCAAAACACAGGGGGGGCGCCCCAAAAAGACAACCATTTTCGGGGGTTTTTGGAAAAACGCCCTAACAAAAAAACATGGGCAATTTTTTTTCCCCCCCCCTGTAAAAATAAGGAAAGTTAATGTACGCACGGGGGAAGACACGCTAAAAAACATAAACCCTCTAAGAAAGCTATAATTTCCGTAATTGCCCCCGGGCCCTTTCGCCACTAAAAAACACAATAACGACCGGAAAGCACGGCAATTTAAAGGGTTTTGCCCCCATGTATGTTGCCCCCTGGGGGGTCCCCCCCAAAAAGGGGGAATTTAAAACACTTTTCTAAAAGATAGGGGAAAAAAAATTGGGAAACCTCTGAAGACCCCAAACTGGCCCCTTTCCTGCCCCTTTGTTTCTTAAAACCCTTTCATTAAGGGGTAGACCAGGCAAAGTGACACGAGCTGCTGGCAGGGCTTGCACAGAGGGGCCCCCTTCTTTTCTGATGAGAGGGAGCGTGGGAAAAAGCTTTCAAGGGGGACCCCGGGGGGAGAAATTTTGGTTTTTGGTATACGAACCACTATTTTTAGTTTGATTATTTGAGGAAAAATTTCAACCAAAGATTTCCCCTTTTGCCCAACCCCCTGCTCTGGCGTGTTGTCTCTCCCCTCTCAGCTTGCAAATTTCTTTTGTTTTCAAATTTTCCCTTTTTAGCCAAAGAAGGGCCCCCGTCCTTTGGGAAAAAACCCCTTTTAAAAACCTGTGAACAAACCCAAAAACTTTTTTTCACCTTTTGTTTTTTTTGCTTTTCAATTGAACACTGATTTTCCAAACCCGTTTGGATCTAAAGGGGGGTCCAGCATTGCCCCCCGTGGATAACTTTTTGTGCCACCAAGGGTTGCTGAAACCAAAAGTTTGCATACATAAAATCAAAAATTTTAAAACCCCCCCCTTTTTTAAGGGGCTATTAAAGGGGGTTTGCAAAATATTTAATATTTGCCAAAAACCAAATAAAAGAGAGAGAGAATGTTTTAAGGCATTTTTTAAAACTTCCCGCAGAATCCAAAAAATTTCCACCAATTTTTATTATGCTTAGGAACATTGGCCCCTTTTTCTTTTTTACTTTTGGGGCAAACTTTTTGGGTCTCCTTCCACCCGAGAAGCCCGTAGTTTTTGGAAAATTTCGGGCATACAGTACGCCCAGCAATTACGCCGGGGGGGTTTGGGATCGGGGCCGACCCGAAGCATTGGGAAAAAATAAAAAAGAGTTTCCCTTTTAAATGAATGAATAAAGATAAAACTCAAATTTTCATAAAAATTCGATGTCCAAAAGTTTTAGAGAAAGTTTGGGATTTTTAAATTAAAGCAAATATTTTTTAAGATCTCAAAAAATAGAAATCTCAGCATAAAAAGGGGTTAAAAAAAGGGGGGAAATTTTAAAATTTTAAAAATTAAATAAACCCCAAAGAAAAATTTTGGGACCGAGTTAATTTTGGTCCTTTTTTTAAAAAAAAAATTAAGATGTATTTTTTCTTCTTTAACCCCCTTTTTTATTTAGTTCTTTCAGCAGGGGCCCCGCACAGGGCTGGCTTGGGGACCTTGGGGCCTCCAACAGGGTTTCTATGTTTCCCCGGGGTTCGTTCGGACGAAATTTTCGGACGTAATTTTTGTCTCCCTAAAAAACAACACCCAAATGGCCAAAAAAAATGAACTATTAGCCTTAAAAAAAAATTAAATGCAATGGAAAAATTCTGGATGAAAATTGCGGACTAAAAATTTGTTTAATTTTCTCCCCCCCTTTTTTTGAACCCCCGTTCTAAACTATTATTTCTTGTTTGGAGATCCTTTTATATTTTTCCCTTTAAAATTTTTAAAAAATCCCAAAATTTTTTTAAAAACATTTAAATCGATTTTTTTTCAACTTTGAAAATTTTTTTTTCTTTTTTTTCATTCATTAATTTTGGGAAAAAACCCCTCGCACCGATCTTTAACAAAGTGCCCAAGGGGGGAAAAAAGATTTACATTCCCAAATCTAAAAGCTTCCCCGTTTGTGAATCATCTCCCCTCTTCCCCTTTCATTTTTCGCTTTCACTCCCCCCGGCAACTGGCTGACCACCCCGCGAATAATTTTCCTATTTGGGAGTAAATTTAATAACCTTTTTAATTTAGATATACCCTGGGGTTTCAGTGCGCCTTTTATAATGTGTTGGGTTGGGTATAAATTACCCGGGAAAATTTATGTTGTTTTTTTATCTTCCCTCGGGGTGTAAAAAGAGTTTGTCCCGCCCTGCTCCTGCTTTAGCGTCTGCGGTTTTATTTTTGGGAATGTGTAGGGAAAAAAGGCCTTCGTGTTAAAAATCTTTTATTTCCTTTTAAATTAATTTTTTGTGTTTCCTGTTTTGTATGAAAATTTTTTACCCTTTTTTCCCAGCATCATTTCTATACTGGTTTTTTTTCTTTAGTTGTTTCTTTTATCACCCCAAATGTAGAAGATTTCGCCCCCCACCCCGGGGGTTATGTCTAAAACAACACCCGGATTTTTTTCTTTTTTCTTTCCCGTGGAACCTTTTTTCCCCCAAAACCCCCAAAAAAAAATCCGAAACCCTTAACCCCGGGGCTGGGGGTTAAATTCCCTTTAATTTGGGAAATCGTGCTGTGCTGAAATGTTTCTAAAACCGGGAAAACTGTCCGGCAGGGAAAATAAAAGCAGTTGTATATTCCCCCCAGAAAAAACCCTTTTCGGGTTCCCCCGAGTTTTCCAAAGGACTGGGGCCATCAGGAAATCCAAAATCCTACCGCATTCCTTTTTCACAAAAAAAATAACTTTTTGGGACCGCCATTTTCCAAAATTTCCGGGGTAAGACTTAGCCTGATTCCTTTTCACTGTTAAACCGGGGTGTGTATTCCCGTGATATTTCAGGGGGTTTCTGGGTTTTTTTTGAAAATATTTTTTTCATTAAAAAACATAAAATGCTAAATTTTTGGTAAAAGGGCAGAAGGGGATTTTGAAAAAAAAAACTGGGATAAAAAAAAATCACAAAACCCCTGGAATTTTTTAACACCAAACAATTTGGGAAAATAAAAATTAAATTTTGTAATTTTGGGGGGGGGGGGGGGGGGGGGGTCCTTTTTTTTAACCCATTCATTCCCCTCTAACCAATCCCCCGTATCCTTTATATCTTTTTCTAAAACCATAAAAAAATCCTTTTCTATTCTTTCTATCTATCCATTTCCCGTTAAAAAAAATTTTCCCATTCTATTTTTCATAATTTTTTAATTCTTTACATTTTTTATTTTTTTCCACCTATGAAATTTTTTTCCTTTTATTTTTTAAACTATTTTAATCTATCTAACATCTTTTCTAAACTATCTTCTTTTCTCCCTAAAACTATCTCAAAATTTCTACTATCTATCTATCTAAATATCTTTTCCATTTCTTCCCATCCCCATCTTTCTACTAAACTTTTTAACTTTCTATCTATCTATCTTTCTATCTTTATTTCTCCAAAAATCTATCTATCCCAAAAAAACTTATTATCCAAAAAATTAATTTATCCTATCTTTTCCTTTTCTTTTCTATTTTTATTTATCTTAACTATCTCACAAAATTCCCATTTCTAGTCTCCCACTACCCTCTATCATCTATTTTTCTTTTTACCTGTCCAGGAATTTTTTTTTAACATTTTTATTTTTTATTATTAAATTATTTTTTCATATTCCCTATCTAACCCTTTTCTCTACTAATTCCCACATCTATTTTTTCTATTCCCATTTTAAACTATTTTTTATCTTTTAATTTTATCTCATATCTTTTTCCATCCTTTTTGATTTTCCTAAAACTATCTATCTATAAAGGGTTTTTAGCTGTCAGGGTTTTTTTTTTAAAAATTTAATTTTTTTTTTTTATTTTTTTAGGGTTTTTTTTAATTTTTTTCCCCAAAGGGCTTTTTTAAATTTTTAGCTCCCATCAAACCCCCTGTCCCACCTTTAGGGAAATTTTTCCCCGGCATATTCCCCCCCATGTATTGGCCCCCTAAAAATCCTCATTGAAAACGAAAGAAAAACAAATTCCCAGTGGACCGGCCCTTTAAAAAAACACACATTTTGTAAATTTCTTTTTACATAAAAATATTTTCGGTGCGTGGTTTTCAAAACTGACATGCGGTCAAAATTTCAATTTTAAACTTTGGTTCATTTCTTCGGTTTTTTTGGGATTTCCCAAAGTTTGAAAACACCTAGGTTTGGTTTTAATGGGATGGCAAAAGCTTAAAACTATGGGTGTTAGGAATTGATTCGAGTCTGGGTAGTTTTCACAATAACAAAAGGATGGGAAACGTAGAAGGGAAGTGGTTTAATTTTGTTAAAGGGGTTTCCCCACACAAAAATTAAATTGTTTTAACATGTAGGAAACGGTAAAAGAAGATTTTTTTTTCCCAAAAAAAATTGCTTTGTTTTTTTTGCTTTGGTTTAAAAGGGGGTGAGGAAAAGGGTTTTTTCTGCTCTGACTACCACAAGGGTTTCTGTAAGTTCACTGTCCCCGCGCCCGCCCCTCTTTTTCTTTGTCCTATCTGATACAGCACATAAAGCCCCAGCTTGAGAACAGCGTGTTAACTAAAAAGAATAAAAGAAAATTACTTTTTTATAAACCCAGAGCCCTAAAAAAATCTCTGCTATAAGAAAAAAATTTTTCTGCTTTATGTCAATGCAATTAGAAAAACTGGGGGAATATGGAGCTAATATGTTTAAACAAATGCTATAAGGGAAATAAACTAGAACAAAAAAAGCAGCTGTTTTCTTTTTCAGCTTGCATTTTAAATATCAGAAGCCAGAATCCGAGATAATTCCAATCCTGGCCATTTTTCATGCTGCGAAAACCCCTGTCCACATTCTGAAAAACCTGTTTTTGAAATTATTTTTTGGTCCTATAAATACATTATTTCAGCCAAAAAAATTGTACCAAATGAAAAAGGTTTAACTTTTCCCCCCAAAACAAAAAGCCCCCATAACAAGTTTTAATTTTCCCCAAAAAAAAAGTTTTTAGTTTTTTGGATGTGGGAGATGAAAAACAAAAAGAAAAAAAAAAGGCATGGTTTTGGTGTTAAAAATTTTGGGAGTGATGGAACCCAAACTGAAAATCTAAAAAATAACCCCCAAAAAAACAAACAAGCTTCCCCAAGATTTTGGTTGGTACCAAAACTCTGAAACCCCGTAAAAAAATGAGGGTTTTTAGGTATTTTTAGAAAAATGGTTAAAAGCCTAAAAAAGGTTTCCCGTTTCCCGGGTTTGAAAACGTTTTAATGAAGTAAGAGGGAATTTAAAAAACACTGGTGTGTTTTTTTTTTTTTTGTTTTTTTTTTATTAGTGCAGGAGGAGGGGTAGAATTGGGAATTATCGGTGTACAGATGTTACTAAAAAAGCAAAACCTTCCCAAATTTGGTTTTTTTTCTAAAAAGGGAAGGGGGAAAAAAAGGAGAGAACCTAGGGCTAATTTCTGAGGGAAACCCCCAAAAACCCAAGGGGAATAGGGGCCCTTTGGAAAGGAATTTTTTGGAGGAACCCCCAAACGGCAAGGGGAGAGGACCCAGGACTGTTCCCTGTGGAACAACCCCAAAACCCAAAAGGAAAGGGCCGAAGGACGTTTCCCCGTGGAAAAACAACAACTGCAGGGAAAAAAAACCTTGGCCCGTTTCCTGTTAAAAAACAACATCAATGATAGAGGAGGTAGGACTGTTCCCTGTGGAACAAAAACAGCAAGGGGAGAGGACCTAGAACTGTTCCCTGTAGAACAACAACAGCAAGGGGAGAGGACCTGGGACTAATTCCAGGGGAGCCACAACAGCAAGGGAAGAGGATCTAGGACTGATTTTGTCTTGGGCTCCAGACAACACACAAGCGAGCACATCGGCAGTCTCAGGACTGTCAGGCCTGTCTTCCATTGGTCAGTTCCTGTGCGTTCTTTAAACTAAAAGATTGGTGCCAATCCGTTCTTCAGTGGTTAACACAATGGTTAACAAAATCTAGCAGTTTTACCTCCTCTTCCTCTCAGTCAAGGGCACAAATATCATCATCATCATATCAGTCCAACCTGAAGGCCAAATGTCACCCAATAAACAGACCACTCAGAAGGCATTTCAAAAGATCAAGATGCCAAAGAGGATGATTTTGTCTGCTCTGACGCCCAATCGCTGATGCCCTCAGAGGAGGAGAAGGAAGCTAGTCCGTCGGCAGAAATATCAAGCGGTCAGCGGTTCTTTGCAGTGCCTGTGGCTTCTAGCCCACAGCGTGAGGATGTAGACTATCAGGAAGAAGAAGTCAACTGTGATGATGAGGACATTGCGGATCCAACGTGGTCTTTTGAGCAGCAGCTGGCGAGCGCTTTATTAGTGGAGGAGGAGGATGATGGGGTAATGTCAGTGTGGGTCTGGCCTCAGAAAGGGAGAGGGTGGTCGCACAAGTCCGCTGACTTTAAATCCGCCTGCCATGGTCAGAGTGGTGGCAGCGGGAACACTGCTACTAGCTTTTCACTGTTGAAGAGGACCAGGACCTGTGAAGCCTGGGTCTTTTTCGATCAAGCCTCAGATTGGCCGACTGGCGTCATATGCCGAATTTGCTTTCAACGCGTCAGTAGAGGAAAGAATCTAAAGAATTTAACCACCACTAAGCAAACAGCACATTTGGAAAGCATGAATTGTTTGGGGAATACACTTGGAGAAAAAAAGGCCACATATTCCTGGGCTTCCAACCACTGTGACATTTTCTGCCTCCGCCACGTCCAAGCCCAAGCGATTCTCTGCTGCCGTTGTGCTGGAGCAGCATCGGCAATCACCATCCCCCGTTCGAGACACTGTCGGACGATTCCCACCACCAGAGATACAGTCTACACTTTCTCCTTCCCCCAGTCTGTCAGCAGCCAGTCTACCAGCCAGTCTTCTGTGTACCAGGTGTGGGAGCAAAAGAAACGCTTTCACCCCAGCCATCCCAAAGCCAAAGCCTGAAGGTCTGCATTGCCTGGCTGTTGGCCATGGAAATGTTGCCTTTCCGCCTGGTGGACACAGATGGGTTCTGCCTTGTCATGGCCCTGGTATGCCCCAATATCAATGCCGAGCAGACATTTCTTCACCAGAAAGCGTCCTGGCCCGGCCACCCCACATTGCAGAAAAGATCTCCAGCGCGTTGGCTGTATCTGTGTCCACCAAAGTCCATCTCACTACAGACACATGGACTAGTAAGCACGGTCAATTGCGTTACATCTCATGGACTGCTCACTGGGTGAGTTGGGTGGGTGACAGAGCTTCTGGTGATGGGTCTCAGCAGACACTCTTTCACACTGCTGGATGGTGAAAGGAGTCCAGATCCACAACCTCAACAGTCCCATCAAGTTCAAGAGAAACCAGGCCACCCTGAAATTAATTTTGTCCTTGGAGACCGTAACACCAGGTCAAGAGCTGTGGATGGCTCTGCGCGCTCAGACCAACCAGTGGTTGGGTGCTAAGAACCTGGTGCCAGGCTATATGGTGTGCAACAATAGGAGAAATCTCCTTCCTGCCCTTAGGATTGGTAGACTTACGCACATCCCTTGCTGGCACCGCCCAAACCTGGTTTGTGCAGACATTTTTTCCTCAAGCGCTACCCGGTCTTGACTGTCTGCTGAGTGAAGGCTCGAGGTCTGAGTTCGCACTTCCCCGTTCGCAACCCGCTTCGTCCCGCCTGGCTGCGTTGCAGCGTCAGCTCGGCCTCCCCGTCAACCGTTTCATTGTTGATGTGTCAACATGCTGGAATTCCACCCTCTACATGCTCCAGCGATTGTGGCAGCAGCGTAATGCCATTATGCATTATGATGTGTCGCATGGCCTGACAAGCAGTGGTGGAGACATCAGGGTGTTGAGCCATAGAGAGTGGAGACAGATGAAGGATCTCTGCACCATCCTTGCCAGTTTTGAAGAGGCCACCAAAATGAACAGTCATTACGATGCTATTGTCAGCACAACCATTGTGGTTATATTTTTACAGGAACAAGCGTTAGACTCTCTGCGGCAGCAGGTCCCAGCAGTGATGGAAGAGGAGGCGGACACAGAGCCTTACTCGCCATCGGATGTAGAAGGCCGACTGTTTCCCAATTGTATCAGTCTTCTTTAGGCGGTGGTTCCTGGTCGAGGCGGGTGCAGTATGGCATTTCAGCTCACAGAGTAGAGCGCATGAGACTAGCCAGGGCTCTGGTGACAGTCAGGATGAGGAAGTGGAGGAGGATGATGAGGCAGGGGTGGACACCACCTGTACCAATTACCCTTCGGTGGTAAGAAGTTGGCACAGATTTCAGGAAGAGGAGGAAGATCCCATTAGTGCTCCTCATCTTTTCAGTTAGCCATTGAAAGGAATGATTGATTTTAGCCTTTAAATTTTTTTTCGTGCCCTTTTAGAGCCCTTTTTTTCTTCAATAAGTTTTCCACGTCTCCATTATTTTATAAAGGGAAATTGTTTCTTCTCCTCCCCTGTTTAGTATAAAAAATAACCTAACATCACCCCTTAACTTAAGGGGGTTCGTTCGGTTTTTCGGTCCGTTTTCAAAAAGTTCGGGGATCGGTCTTTCAAATTTTTTAGTGCTGTTTTCATTGGGGAAAAACACATAGAAAAAAATCCAAACCCCCTCTATTTGTCCTAGTAATTTAGTCAACCCTGCCTAGTAATTTTTCCGGGGGCCCCAATAAAATTTTTTGCCAAAAAAAATAATTTTATGTCCCTTCGGGGCCCCTTCTAACAGTCACTCCTAGTTTATTATCTCACGGGGGTTCACCCCGGGACGGGACTGCTTTTACCCTTTTTGGGATTGTGGATGATCGCCGACGGCTATAACCATTCCCGGGAGACTTTTCCCTGGGGCCCCTGGATAAGGAGAATGAACCGAGTTTTGGGAAAGTGAACACACTTTAAAAAAAGGATGACTTTTTTCAGAATGAAGTAATTAGTGTGGAGGTTTAACCATTTGGGGGAGACAAAAATTTTCTATGTATCATTAATTTTCTGTTTATATTTCGGGTTTAAAATTCAGAAAAAGATCGTGTACCTCACACCCTAACTTCTAGCACCCTTTAATATACTGCTTAGGGAATTTTAAAATGCTTTTTTTTACGCCAATGCATTTGCTATCCGGGGAACCTAAAAAACAAGAGGGGGGGCTTACCTAAAAAACTTTTTAAACTATTTATGACAAACTTCCCCCTTTAGAGTCATTGTTTTTCCGCCCTTCTGTTTAGCCTCCCCATAAACCAAGTCCCTCAACCCAGATTTTTGGGGAATACTGTTTTGACATGCCCTAAATCAGGCTCCTAAAACGCCCCCCTCCTCTTTTGGGGAAAACTATAACTCCCAAATGCACTTAAATAACTATAACAGTGTAATGATGGGATTTTATTTTTCCCAAAGTGGGGGGACGCATTTGAGGATCCCCTGCCCAAATGCTGTAAACTGCCCACATTTTAAAAGGAAGAAGTTTAAGCTGTAGCCCCATCCCCGCCCTTACGGGAATTTGGGAACCTAAGTCAGAGCCCCCCGGGTAAAAAGGGAAGGGGGAGCCGAAGCTCTAGAAATGTCCAAAACCCTGAATAAAATTGGGGGCCTTTGGCTTAGGGGATAGAGTTAGAGCAGTTTATCCCCTCTTTTGTACACCACTTCCTAGTTCCCAAACCCCCTTTTTGCTCTTGCACCCCTGGCCGGGGTAATCCTCACCCCGGGGGTGTCTTATCCAGCAAGGTTCTTTTTAATATTTCTTACAAGTTCAGGGGGTTAAATGCTTTTCTTAAAAAATAAAACCGGGTTTGGGGGTACGGGGTTTGGAGATGGGTCGTTGACGGGGATTTTCTATCAGATTTGGAGTTTAAAGGGAATTTTTTCCTCTTGTAGGGGAAAATTTGGCATCTGCCCTTGGTTTTTTTTCCTTTCCCTCGGGATCAACACGCATTTTAAAGGGTTAAACTCAATGGACAGGATTTTCCAACCTTTTACCCGTTACATTTTGCAGCCTTTTTTTTCCCTTTGAGGATACAGGGGGTCCTCCCACCGATTCTCGACAGGAGGGCCCAAACCCTTTCCTATATTGCCCCGTCCTGTTCCTCTTGCATTGCCCCCTGGGAGGAAATTCAAAGGCGGGTCGCGGCCCTGGGGGGCAGCTTTTTTTAAAATGGCATGATGGATGAATATCATCTAAAGCATTGAGCAGCAATATATACCCTAAGTATCTCATAACCACAAGTGAACAACTACCCTATTAAAACCCGTAACTAAATGCTGGCTCAATATTTAAAACCGCAACATCTTACTTGCATTTTTTTTTTTTTTGCCAAGCTTGAATGATCAAAAAATTTTTTGTGTTACAGGTTTAAAATGGACAAAATGTTTCCTTTTCCTTTACATGTTTCTTGGGAAGGAAAAACCTAACCCCCTGCCCAACACTTTTAGCCCACCCTTTTTACAAAACAGGTTCAATTTAATTATTTACTTGTTTTTGTGAGGTAAAAGATAATTTCACATTTTATATTGACAGGTCGTAAAATAAGAAACCACAGGTTGGATTTTGGCCCCAAGGTTTTAGAAAACTCCTGGGGGGCCCCTTTACCATAGTGAGCCCCTGGGCATAGTAGACTTATGGGCTATTTTTAATAGAAGTCAAGAATCACAGTACAGTAGGTTAGGAAAGGCCTCAAGAATCATCTCCACTGGTGGGTCCCAAGTATCATCTCCACTGGTGGGTCCCAAGAATCATCTCCACTGGTGGCCCCAGGAATCATCTCCACTGGTGGGTCCCAAGAATCATCTCCACTGGTGGGCCCCAAGAATCAACTCCACTGGTGGGCCCCAAGAATCACCTCCACTGGTGGGCCCCAAGAATCAGCTCCACTGGTGGGCCCCAAGAATCAGCTCCACTGGTGGCCAAAAGTATCACCTCCACGGGTGGGCCCCAGGAATCAACTCCACTGGTGGGAACAAGAATCATCTCCAGTGGTGGGCCCACAGAATCATCTCCACTGGTGGGCCCCAAGAATCAGCTTCACTGGTGGCTCCAAGAATCAACTCCACTGGTGGGAACCCAAGAATCAACTCCACTGCTGGGTCCCAAGAATCATCTCCGCTGGTGGCCCCCAAGAATCATCTCCGCTGGTGGATCCCAAGAATCAACTCTGCTGTTGGGCCCCAAGAATAAACCCCAAGATCTATATATCAGCACCCTCTATGTAGGTCCATATACAACCCCTGTAGGTAGATAGGTATATAGACCCCCAGTCGGTAGGTAGGTATAAAGGCCCCCCAGTAGGTATATAAGCCCCTGGTAGGTAGGTATATAAGCACCCTGTAGGTAGATATAACTCCCTAGAGGTAGGTAGATATGGCCCACCTGCAGGAGGGTAGATAAAAAACCCCTGCAGGTAGATGAAGGCCTCTGTAGATAGGTAAATGACCACCTTAGGTAGGCATAGCCCCCTGTAGACAGGTAGATATATTCCCCCTATAGGTTAATATATGCTCTTTGTGGGTAGGTACATCTAGCCCTCCAGCAGGTAGGTAGCTATAGCCCCCTGTAGGTACGTATATGCCAGGGCTGTGGAGTCGGCAAACCTCCGACTCCTGACTCCCTCATACATGGCGCATGTTTAAGTGATAACCTTACTGTAGTAAAGTGGTAACATCAGGCTGTTTACCACCTTATGATACAATAATCAAGCTATTTAGGTAGAACAGACACTGACAAGCAAAAGGGTAACGATATTTTGATCTTTTGAACACTGGTGGGTAGAGTTGAAGAAAAAGCTGTATTTGTATCCAAGTCCAGTCTGCACTAACATTAGGAATATGTAGAAGAGACCTGGGAGCAGATTTTGGTCAAGAGTCAGAGCCCAGAAGGATTCAGGCAGTATTGAAAACCAAAGGTGGATTTCCCAAAAACTATCAAAATAATAAAAATTAACATTTTGATTTTTAGGAGCAAAACAGTAACAATGCAGTTACAGGAAAGAATCTGCAGAACTAAGCAGATGCTAAATACCTGCAAGTCACATTTATGTATAAGATCGGAAAGATGACTGTATATAAAATTACAGTAGCCTCATGTACAAAGCTGTAGTGGATGGTGAGATATGGAGCCTGAAAGTCACAAGTTCATAACATTGTTACCCTTTTGCTTGTCAGTGTAAAATATATTTATTGGATATGACTTTAGAGCACAAAAAAAATTAAATTATGCAAAAACACTGCAGGAACATTCGTGGAGTCTCTGAATTTGTTTCTGAGAAATAGTATTGCCTCCATCAGATCCTGCATACATGACCTCACATCTGATCTCAATTATTTCCAAGGGCTAGAGAACGGCCTCTCTACACTAACTTGGGGTTGGGAAAGCGGTAACCACAGGGGCAAAAATCTCTAAAAATTGTCGGGGTATAAAGGAATTGCCTCAGCCACAGTCAGTTTTGATGATGGTTGACTCTTCTACTTCTTTGAGAACAGGTGAAAAATTTTGTGAAATTTCGTTTTCCATGGGAGCAGATCTTTCCTCTGGGGCAGCGCTTTGCCGGCTCCATGTCATCAATTACACTCCTCATGTGATGAGGCTGAAAGATATGGGAGCAGCAGCACTGGCCGGACCCAATTCCTCTTGCCTTTGCATTTAACTAACTGGACCAAATTATTATATATTTTGGGGTCGGAGGGCGGTCATTTTACGACGACTCTTGCAAAGTAGGCACCGACTCCACGACTCCGACTCCACAGCCCTGGTATATACCCTAGGTAGATATAGCCCTCTGTAGGTAAATATAGGTTTTCAAACATCTGTGGAAATTAAAATGTGACTAGTGTTGACGATTACGTTGGCTATCGACATCGGGCGATAGTCGGCCACCATCGATAAGGTTTTTCGATAGTGAGCATCGATTATGAGCGATGACCATTAAAGTCTAAAGGTAGAGCAACAACACCTTCATTCTACACCCAAACAGGGGTGGAGAAGCTGGGGAAATTAACTCCACAACAGTCAAATGGATAATGCTACATCTTAGGGAACACACTTAGTTATAAAAGCCACAGAAAAAATCACACACCATTCACTATCCCTGTCTTGTACCACAGCATGACCCTTAAACCTGCATCACCCACAAATTAAAAAGTGCCAGAAGGCAGTATGATTTGACCATCATCTTACTTGAACTGGACATTGAATATACCCGTCCTGGAACGCAGCATGACCCTTAACCTGTCTGACCCCCAGATTAAAAAAATGCCGGAAAAAAAGGGGTCTTTCAACCACCATTTTAGTTCACTGGACATTGACTATACCTGTCCTGGGCCACAGCATGAGCCCCAAACCTGCATACCCCCCCCATTTAAAAAAATACCGCAAAAGGGGGCTTTCAAAACCACCATTTTTTTTTCACTGGGCTTGACTATACCTGTCCTGGGCCCCCAGCATGAGCCCCCAAAACCTGCATGACCCCCCCCTTAAAAAGTTTCCGAAAAAGGGTCTTTTAAACCCCATTTTTGTTTAACTGGACTTGACTATACCTGTCCTGGGCCACAGCATAGCCCCAAAAACCGCGATGACCCCCCCATTTAAAAAAATGCCCGGGAAAAAAGGG
>JAODAL010063377.1:0-19274 GCA_025379985.1 Phyllomedusa bahiana
ATTTTTCCCTTTATACCCCTTTAGGTAAGTGAACTTTGTTGCTTTATCAAGTAATATTTTGCAATTTTGTAAGGTACTCACAGGAACCTATGAATGGGTTTCTCATCTATAGAAAACGAATATTTATTTTCAAAAATGTATCCCAGCGTTTCTATGGAAAAACCCTTTTGGGGCTCGGTTTTCAGGCATAAATCCAAATGCCTCCCTTAATTAAACCTCCCTTTTCCCCATTCCTCCTCACCCTCTGGTTTCTTTACCTTTCAATCGCAAAGCACCCCATTTTTTTCCAAATATTACCTCATGCTGCTCTATTAAAGTGTTTTAGCCCTCCCTAAATAGTGTTATTCCCTTTCCTTTAAATGTGCAATATATAAATAGGGTCTGTATCACAATTAAAAAATTTCTTTTTCATACTGGTGCTTTTTTTCCCAAACTTTCCCTTTTTTTTAAAAATATTTCATGCACAAAACTTTTTTTCCACAGTTGAAAAACCCCTTTTGGGATAACGGGTGCCTGATTTTTTATGAAAACCTAAATCACTAGATGTTACAGTGTTTCCTATTTTTTGGTTACTTTTGGCCACCCCCTTCACTCCCTCATCTTATATCGCATATGGAATCTTCCTGGGATGTTACATTTTGTATAATAGTTTTTTTATTCCCAAACTCAACACTTGGGTGGGGAAAAAAACTACCTTTTAGTTCTTTACCCAAATATTTTTTTTCCCAATAAATCCCTTTTTATTTTTTATTTTAGGTGCTTCTATTAATGTTCTTTTTTTTTAAAACCCTCTTTCCGTAAGTTTTTGCCCTTTATTGCTATGTTTACGATTTTCCCTTGTATTTCCCTGTGCAGGCCCTTTTGGCTCTGCTATATTCCCAAATACGGTGTACTTTAATTTATTTTTGGGGGTTGACAGCTGTCGGGGCTCTAACTGTATTTCCACTGTTTAAGTTTCTAAAGCGTGGTTTCTACTTAAACAAAAGTACAGCACAAAAAGAGGAATGGAAATTATTCTTATTAGAAAGCATTGCCCTTCTTAATTTATAATAATTACTTCGATTCAACCAAGAATTTTACCTGCAGCTATGTGGAGTCCCCATGGGGGCCACGGCCTCGCCCTCCCTGGCCAACCTTTTCATGGCGTGTGGGAACACCACGCCATATATAATTGGAAAAATCCCCTTCCTCTGAGGCCATTGTCTGGTATGGGCGCTACGTAGATGACCTGCTGGTCGTGTGGGACCGGGATGTGGCGCCCATACCAGACTTTGAAGTATATGTTAATAACAATGCAGTGAATTTGCAATTTACATGCAAAACCCCAAGAAAACACTATGTCTTTTCTTGACATACAATTAAGCAGTAACTTGGAGAAGAGCAAAGTAGAAACTACGCTATATAGAAAAATAAACAGTGAAATACAGTCCTTACGAGCAGAAAGCATCTGTCACCCCCAAACATACAATTAAAGCCTATACCGTATGGTGAAATATAGCAGAGCAAAAGGGCCTGCACATAAATACAAGAAAACTCGTAAACAAGAGGCAATAATAGTCAAAAGACTTACGGGAAAGAGGGTATAAAAAAAGAACATTAATAGAAGCCAAAAAAAAAGTAAATAAATAAAACGCAAGAGAATTTATGGCACCAAAAACAATTATGGATAAAGGAACTAAAAGTGAATTGTTTTTTCCACACCCGTAATAGTGTTGAGTTGAGGAAATAAAAAAACTATTATAAACAAAAATGTAAACTATCCTAGCAAGATTCATACTGGCCGATATAATAGATGAGGGATTTGAACGGTGGTGGCAAAACCTAACAAACTTACAATAGGAAACACTGTAACATCTATGATATAGGTATCATAAATAATCCAGGCACCTGGTTATCCCACAATGGGTTTTTCAACTGTGGAAAAAAACGTGTGGTGCATGTAATTGTAAAAAAAAGTGGAAAAGATTGGAAAACAAGCACAGTATGAAATAAGAAATTTTTTGAAATTGTTATACAGAACCAATATCAGCTAAGAGATACAATGTCTAACATGTACAAAATGCTACATAGGACGCAGTATAAGAAATTCAAAACTAGAATCTCATAGCATATTTTTTTTTTAAATTCAATAAAAATACACGCATAAATATTAATATATTAATTAATATCATAATATATTTATACCAACATAAAAATTCTTCTACAAAAATCCAAATCCTTTATAATCATTTTATTCATATTACATAAGGAAACATTATAATAATAAATTCATTATATAAAAAATATCAAAATATATTCCAGAAACATTAATTATATTTTAGAACATAGCATAATATTTATTTATATTCTTATATATTATTAACGAAATAAATTATATAAAAATTATCAAATAGATATTAATATATTTTATTTCATTTATTTTTTTTTATTATTAATAATAATTTCTATATATAAACTTTATTAACACAAATTCCTTAAAATTAAAATAATTTTATTAAATCATAATTACATTTTTAAACATACAAAAATTAATAAATAACATTTCATAATCGTATTATTTATTTAAATACTTATTTTTTTTACTAAATCAATAATAAACTCATCATTTATATTTAAATTTTTGCCTATTATTATTTTATAGTATTGTCCATTATTATAAAAATATTTAAAATATTTTTATACAACCATATTACATATTTATATAAATTACTTCAAAATAACATAAACAAGATATTTTTTAACAAATAGATTAAATGCATTCTTTTGATTACATTATAATGTTAAATATTATATTATCACTCATATTATTATATATAAACATTTTTCATAATACCATAAAGAATATACCAAGTTTTATAAATATAACTAAACATAATATTATATATAAATAAAAATAATAATCTTTATACTATAAAAATTATAATGTAATAAATCATTAAAATAATTACTTCTCCATCCATTATAATAACATTTTAACACAATTCCTATTAGAATTTATACAAACAAAAACAACCTAACCAAGGAACAAACACGAAAAACACACACACAAAAAAAACCCCTACACCCCAACACAACACTACCCACCACCACAAGACAACCCAACGCAACACCAACAAACACCCCCCACAACAAAACCAAACCCTCACCACCAACACCCCCGAAAGCCCCCCCACTCCCCCCACCCTAACCCAAAAACACAACCCCCCCACAAAACACGCAAACACCACCACCCAAAACACTCCCAACCCCACAACACCAAAACCCAAACCATCCCCAATCCCCCAAACCAAACCACACGCCCAATATGATAAACTACAAGAAATAATACCCACCAAACACCCCACACCACCCCCCCAAAACCACCAACCAAAAAATAAAAAACAACAATCCCCGACCGTCCATGTGGCCCACCCCCCAAAACCGCTAGTCTCAACACTTTACAAAACCTACCGCCATGAATTAAACTCATTGAAAAAATGAGCTATCTTAGGCGAATGGAACAGGTAAATCAACCCCCGAGATGGATGCGACTGGGAAATGTCAGGTTCAGAATACAGGGTCGTTGCAATTATTGTGTATTTAAGCCCATGAACCCCAGCCCCAAACGGGTACACCCAAAAAACGACTTCGCATACAATTTATTGAACATAAATATTCATTTCCTATAGATGATAAACCATTCATATGATCCAGTGAGTAGCCCTTACAAACTAGCAACCATATAACTAGTAAAATAGCAACAAAGTTTCCACTGTACCATAGGAAGATATAAGGCATAGTGTTCAGATAGAATTGTTTTTTAATTTGTAGATGTGATGTAATCTGGGGGGGATATAACCCATTCAACCATTCACTATAAAATGTATATAGTGAGTTTGTTTATCAAGCTGTCAACGTGAGCAAGGGCTCGATACATACCCGAAACGCCTAGGTTGTTTTTCTGTGTATACCCTCTGCTACATAACAAGAAATAAATCACAAATTTTACTTGCATCCACGCGGCCCTCATCTTTTTCTTGTTGCTGAACTAATGTAGGCACATTTTGCCGGGAGCTAGAGATCGGGGCGTTACGTGAGTGCTAGCTGCTATCAAACCATGAAGGAACAGGTGCGAATCCAAAGACCATTAGTGGTGAGTTTGCTGCTTCTAAGCTTTTGCTACTTTTTGTTTTTGTTGTTTACATTCAATAGGTGTTCATATCAATTTTGGCCATTCCCTCTTTTGTGATATATCCCACCTTGCACTTAAATTTTGAATCAGCAATTTATAGGTCACCACGGTGAATTGAAAATGAGCCAAAAATATCTGTATTATAATCGAATAGACAAGCTCTATAAAAATACTTGGATATAGTTCACCAAGACTTAGTGTAGACATTGCAATAGCTTTATTATTAATCAGTTTTCTATTGAAAATATTTCCTGGATATTTGGCAGCCTGAACTTATATAGGATACACATCTTTTTCTAAGTAACTATGCAGGTCTCTTTGTTAGGTGCAAACTCCACTTTTATTATCAAATACATTTCAGAGTAGGTGTTCATTTTCAATTTTGCGCATTCCAACCTTTGTTGATAATGATCGCACCTTGTACTTAAATTAGAATCCCAGCAAGTCAACACAGGTTGATAGTGCCAAAATACCTGTAATAACCGAATAAATTCAGATACGTGTATTTTTGAATTTGGCGGCACTACAGCTTTGTTCATTAGGCACCTGCAACTTAAATGTAAATACTGCAATTTTTTAGTCACCACAGTTGAATTGATAGGATGCCAAAAAATACTTTTTATTATCCATAGGCGACGCTTTCAGATACGTGTTTTTTCACTTGGCGCAGGCCAGCTTTGTTTGATAGATCTACTTTGCATTAAATTTTGAATACAGCAATTTTGTAGTCAACACAGGTGAATTGATAGGTGCCAAAAATACTTTTATTATCCGAATACATTACAGATACGTGTTTTTTGCACTTTTTGCCCGTCCAGGTTTGTTGATAGAACCACATTGCAGTTAAATTTGAATCCAGCAATGTGTGTTAGCCACAGGGTGAACTGATAGGTGCCAAAAAAATACCTTTTATTATCCGAATACATTACAGAACCAGTTTTTTTGTTTGCACTTTTTGCCATTCATATTGTTGATAGAGCCACCTTGCAGTTAAATTTTGAATCCAGCAATTGTGTAGTTTTAAAAACCAAAACAGGTGAATGATAGGGGCCAAAAAATCCTGCTTTTATTATCCGAATACATAACAGATACTTGTTTTTTTGACTATTGGTGCACACAGTTTTTGTTCAATAGGCACTTTGCACTTAAAAGTGAATACTGCAATTTTTAGTCCACCCACAGTGAATTGGATAGGTGCCAAAAAATTATACCTTTTATTATCCGAATACATTACAGATACGTGTTTTTTTTTTACTTTGGTGCACTACAGCTTTGTTCATTGAAGGCACCTTCGCACTTAATGTGAATACTCAATTTTTTAGTCACCACAGGTGAATTGATAGGGCCAAAAAAAACCTTTATTATCCTGAATACATTACAGATAACGTGTTTTTTGCCTTTTGCCCATCCAGATTTGTGATAGAGCCACCTTCAGAAAAATTTTGAATGCCAGTCAATTGTGAAGATACCACAGTGAATGATGATATGTCAAAAAATACCGTATATTATCCGAATACATTACAGATACGTGTATTTGTGCACATTTTTGGCCCATTCCAAATTTGTTGATAGATTCCACCATGCAGTTTAAATTTTGAAATCCAGCAATGAGTAGTTACCACAGGTGAATTGATATGTGCCAAAAAATAACCTTTATATTATTATCCGAAAACAAAACAGATACTTGTTTTTTTTACCTTGAGCACTACAGCTTTGTTTCATTGAGGCACCTTGCACATAGAAATGAAATACTACGCAATTTTAGTCACCCACATGGAGAATGATAGGGTGCCAAAAAATACCCTTTTAATATCCGAATACATTTACAGATACTCGTGTTTTTTTGGCACTTTTGCCCAGTCATATTTGTTGAAAGAGCCCACCTTGGCAGTTAAATTTTGAATCCAGCCAATTGTGTAGTTACCACAGGTGAATTGATAGGTTCCAAAAAATACCTTTTAATTATCCGAATACTTTTACAGATATGTGTTTTTTGCACTTTTGCCCATTCCAGATTTGTTGATAGAGCCACCTTGCAGTTAAATTTGAATCCATCAATTGTGTAGTTACCACAGTGAAATTTATAGGTGCCAAAAAATACCTTTATTATCCAAACACCATTTCAGAATACGTGTTTTTCACCTTGGCGCAGGCCAGCTTTGTTGACTTTGATATATCTACGTTTGCAGTTATATTTGAATCCACCAGCAATTTTGTTTTGATTTGAAGAGATTTAGAATAGCCTTGAATTGCCGTCTTTTAATAAGGAAACTTGTCCAAAACTCTTCCATATCTTCTCAAATTTGTATATTTCTGAACATGGAGCGAAATTCATGTGGTAACTAGCAAGAGAGGGAGACATGGAGGGAGAAGGTACAGAGAAGGTGCTCCTTCCAGTGCTGGCGACCAACACGCATGCCAGCGGATCGTCAGTTTGCAGGACCCGTCAGGCCTGTCCATCGGCTGGTCAGGGCCCTGTGAATCTCAGTAAACGAACAGTGTCGCCAATTCTTGTCCTTCAGTGGTTAAATTCAACCTACATCCAGCAGTCTTACACCCCCTCTCCTCCAAGTCACGGCCCAAATGTCGTCATCAGCATCACAGCATCCGTCCAACATGAAGCAGCCCAAATGTCAACTCGGTGTACCCACCACTGGTGGATAATCCATTTTCTGAGACCTCTTTGATGAGAAAATGCGGTTGGGGTCAGAAGGCATGTTAAATAGATCAAGAGGCCAAAGAGGATGATTTTTCTCTGCTCTGACGCTCCAGTTACTGATCTCCATCCATAGGAGGTAGAAGGAAGACCGGGTCAATCGGCCCAAAAATCCCGGGCGGTACGTGTCGACAACGCCTTGCAGTCCCTCTTGCTTGTAGCCCGCAGCTCCTGGATGCAAGAATGTTCAGGACGACGAAGTCACCTGTGTTGATTGATGATTATGAACGACTTGCGGAACATTTCCAGCAGTACGTGGTACTTTTCAGCATAATTTGCTTGCGAGCCGCTTCATCACTGGACAAGGAGGAAAGACTGAAGGGTATGTCAGTAACGGTTCCACTCCTCAAAAAGGAGAGGGCGGTCGCAGAAGTCCGCTGATATGTTTCCGCCAGCCACGGTCAGCGGCAAACCCCTGCCCTCGCTTATCGCCGTCAAAAAGGTCCAGACCATCTCAATCTGGGCCTTCTTGAGCAAGGCCACTGATTCACCCAGCGATGTCATATGCCGCCTTTGCCGTAAAACGCATAAGTAGAGGCAAGTAACCTTAAGTGTTAACCACCACAACATTCCTAGTTCACATGCAGCGAATCATGAGTTGAAATGGAGGGAACACATGGCCAAAAAGGCCAGACCGATGCCGGCCTCCCAACCACTGTCACACCCTCTGACTCCGCCTCCTCCGCCACCACCAAGCGTTGCCTCAGCTCAGCTGCCCATGTCTCTCAGAGTCATAGATCATGGATCAGCCTCCTCTCAGCCTCCACCTGTCGCCCGAGTACCCCAGCACCACAGAGACCTATCCTACCCCCTTCTCCTTCCACCAGTTTGACGAACTGCACGCCGTACAGCGGCCAGTCTAGCAGTCAGCCTTCTGTCTTCCAGGTTTGGGAGCAGAAGAAACACTTTAAAGAGTACCTATCCCCTCCACACAAACACACAAAATATAATAGTAGATGAAATTCTAAGACTTTTTTCCAATACATGTCATTAGCAATGCAAGGTCGCTTTATGTCATTATTAGAGGGAAACAAATCTTAGTTTCACTTTCTCAGCAGAGCCTTTAGTGTAGTCAGGGATATTTCGTAGAGCTATACCACCTTTGCAGAGGGAGCTGAGGACAATAGCTGCTACATACAGTACAACAGGCACAGCACACTGAGAACATATGTGGACAGGGTTTATAGGCATTTACCATATACACCAACTATGTTATAAACATCACAGATCATAGCAGCAAAGAGAAAATCAGTGTGCACATGATGTAACTTCCTGGCTCCCCCCTGCACAATGGACTCTTCCAGGCTACGGAGCAACACACAGCTGTCATAAGTGATCCATCAAGCTGTCCATGGCCCGACTTCAGAGCTGTCTTAAAGGGCCACTAGCGCTTTTTTAAAAAACAGAATTGCAGTATAAATGCTTTGATTCCCTAATGAAGCATATTTAGGGAAGTGATTACAATTTTATCTCCTGTTATGTTCATGAGATTTCCGCTGGAAAGTGATAGGTCCTCTTTAATTTAAACCCAACCACCAAAGCCAAAAGCCTGATGTCGGCATTGCCGCTTTTTGCCTTGGAAATGGTTGCCTTTTCTCTGTCCTGGTTGACCCAGATGGGTTCCCCGCCACGCATTGCCCTTGCCTGCCCCAATACCACAGATGCCGAGCATGGCATTTCTTTGCCAGAAAAGACCGTCCCTGCCTTGGCCAGCCCACGTGTCGATCTAAAATTTCAAGCGCGTTGTCCTGCATCTGGGTCCGGAAAAGCATCTACCACCGACACATGGACTAGTAAGCACGGCCAAGGCCGCTCACATCTCTGTGACGCTCACTGGGTTGAGCTGGGTGGAGTCCTCTGGGGTGACCGGTGCTCCTCAGCTCTGCGCCCGCTCTCAAAACCGGGCAGGGGATGTGCAGGGTTCTTGTCCCCCCAAGGTCCGTTCCCTTTGGTTAGCATAACGTGCCCAGAGAAACAGGCCGTGTTGAAATTAATGCTGTCTTGGAGACCATCCACACACAGGTCCAGAGCTGTGTAGTAGACCGGGGCTCTCCGCAATCCGGAGACCGAGCAACTGCTGGGTGCCAAGAACCTTGTGCCATGCAAGGTGGTGTGCGATAACGGGCGAAATCTGCTGGCCGCCCTGTAAGAATCGTAGTCTGGAACACATCCCTTGCCTGCACATTTCATTGAACCTTGTGTCCAGAAATTTCTAAAGGAGCAACCCCGTGTCTGGACTGCCTCTGAGGAAGGCTCGAAGTCTAAGTTCGCACTTCCGCCGTTCGCACCCTGCTTCGGTCCCTCCTGGCTGCGTTGCAGCGTCAGCTCGGCCTCCCCGTCAAACCGTCTCATATGACTGGCAACCCCTGGAATTCCGCGCCTCCACATGCTCCAGCCATTGTGCAGCATCGCAATGCATTATGCAGTACGAAGTGAACGATCGCAGCCTGGCCTGACAAGCAGCGGTGGCGTACCTCGGGTTTGATTGAGCCACCGAGAGTGGAGGCAGGTGAAAGAGCTCTGCACCATCCTTGCCAGTTTTGAAATGAAGCCACCAAAATGGTAAAAAATCAGTGCGACAATGCCCTTGTCACATGAGTCGCATTGTTGTGGTGAATCTTAGTTTCTGGAACGCTCGTTGGAGCGCTCTGAAACAACAGTTCCCGCCAGTGACGGAGGAAGAGAACGGACACAGATGTGGAGCACAGATCCTTTCTCTACGTAAATCCACAAGGCCCGACAGTTTTCACAAGTTTATTCATCGGTCTTCATTAGGCAGTGGTTCGGGGTCCAGGGCTATGCAGGTGGCGCATCAGCTCTTCAGGGTGCATCATCTCAGGGCAAGTCAGGGCTGTGTTGAAGCTGTGGCCGGAGCAGCGGAGGATGAGGAGGAGGAAGAGGAGAGGTATACCTAGACACCGATGATACCGACGTCCCTCGCGCCTTGGAAAGAGGTTGGCAGCGAATTTGAGGCAGAGGAGGAAGATGAGGAAGATCATTTTGCTAGTGCCCCCGACCCAAGGCTTGGGAAATCAATGCTCCATCTCTCACATGAGTGTTTGGATGCTCCTTTCCTCCAACATGATCCTCGCGCATTAAGGCCATCAAAATGAACAACCAGTTACTATGTTGGCCACCCTCCGGATCCCCGGAACAAAACAAACTCATAGCACTTTCCCTTCCGACCCACCCAAATAAGAGTAAAATGCAGGAAATGTAGACCTTGCTGATTGAATCAACTGGAGACATCTGTTGCTCTGCTTCACGTTCCCCAAATGTCACTGTGGAACAACATCAGCGACGTGGACAGCAGTAAGAGTGCCAATGTAAGGCGTGACGTCAGCAGCAGCAAGTGTGGCAGAAGCCTAATGGGTTCCTCTGGCAATCTTTGTTCTAAACCACCTCAACCAACGCATGCAATGCAGGGCACACATCCAACACCAGAGATTCAGCATAAGATCAAGTGCACGACTATCTGCTTCTCAACACCGAGGTTTTTGTAAAGAGTTTTCCGGACCCAATAGACTTTCTGGTATCCAAAAGGACCGTATGGCCCGAGCTTGCTCGTCACGCCATAGAGGTGTTGTCCGTCCCCATCAGCCAGTGTCATATATGAGCGGCACCTTCCATCACAGCTGGAGGAGTCATTACAGACAAACGCATCCGCTTCCACAGATAATGTTGGTCCGTAGACTTCATCAAGATGAATCAGGCATGGATCTCTGATTAATGTTGTGGCCTCCCTATGCCCGAGGTCTACCGATTATTTGCCGTCTACTTCACATTCCTCTTCAAACAGAAATAGTTCCTCTTAAAAATGGTGTTTTTAAATGATCATTTCTTACCTGCAATTTTTATCTCTTTTCCCAACATTCATTTGCTGTTTTGCTGTGAGGATACTGTAAAAGACAGCAAGGTTTCATGAAAACACCGTATTCCATTTACTACTCACTTAACTTAAGAAGTTTTTCGATTGTCAATGGTTTTTGAGGTCATGTTGCTGTGAGATACAGTATAATTATGGACCTTTGGAACAGAAATTGTCTTTTAAGTGGCATTTCTCCCTCAAACAATTTTTAATATGCTGATCAGTCATATTTATTAATTTTTTGGGTCAATGTAAGCTGTGAGTTACAGCAATATCATGGGTCCTTTGTGGAAACAGAAATGTGGCTATTTTAAAGTGGCATTTCTCCTCAACGAATTTTTAGCGAGTGGGCTGAGAAGGGGGGGTCAGTTTTTAAATTTTTTTGGGTCATGCTGCTTTGGAAAATGCAGCATAACTAGCATGTCCTAGGGTTATAAAAAAATGTTGTTATAACAGACATTTGTTCTTCACAATTTTCCAAAGTGGCCTCAAGGCCATCTTTGAATTTTTTTGGGGGCATTTTGTCTATTGAAATGCAGCTATCTACAGGTCCTATTATAAAAAAAAAGTTGTTTCTAACAGACATTTTATTCTTTCACAATGTCCAAAGTGGATCAAGGGTCATGTCTTTAATTTTGGGGCCATTTTGCTTGAAAAATGAATGCAGCTATACCTACAGGTCCTATTATAAAAAATGGTTGTTTCGAACAGACATTTGTTTCTTCACATTGTCAGAGTGGCTCAAGGGTGATGGTGCTGTCAAAACAGGAATAGGTAGGACACTGTTAATGGACACTATATTGCAAAATGACTTGTTTTTGCCAAGAGTCTTTAACATAGCTATCAATCCCTGTATTGAGACAACCCCATTTAATACAATTTAAAAAAAGAGAAAACAAAGACATGGTGGATTCCCTCCTATTTTAAAAAAGATTTTTTTCTAGAATTAAACTACTAAAAAACATGCATGTACAAAATAGCTGGCAAAAAATTCCTCTGAAATGTAAACAAGTGGAGGTATGGAAAACTTGACCAGATTTGGTTTATTCAGAGGACATGAGTATGGAGCATGGACAGAGAACAACGTACAGAGGACCATTTCCTCCAGCCCCGGTGTAAACAGAGCGTTAACCACAGTATTTCCAAGTGAAGCTCAATTGTCCGCACTCATACGGAGGGCAAGCGCTACCACCCGCAAGGGCTCTTGACTGTGTACTGAGGAATGGCTGGAAAGTTCTACCTCAATCCTGCATCCGCACTCTGCTTCCAGCACGACAGGTTTTCGTTGTTGCGTCATCATGGCATTTAACCTGCGTGTTAATAGATGACGGGACGCCAGCTCTGGGCTCTCACCGCACCCACTGTAACATCCGGCCCTGGGTCATGCTGGTGCACAGACAGGTATAGTCATGTCCTATTCAACTAAAATGGTGGTTGAAAGACATCCTTTTTTCCGCACTTTTAATCTGGGGTCAGACAGGTTTTAATGGTTCATACTGCTGTCCCAGGACCGTTCTAGTCAATGTCCATAGAAACTAAAATGGTGGTTGAAGACTCTTATTTCCGGCACCTTTTTTAATCAGTGGGTCAGACAGGTTTAATAGGTCATGTCTTGCGGTACAGGACAGATATAGTTAGTGTCCAGCGGAAACTAAATTGGTGGTTCAAAGACTCCTTCTTCCGGCACTTTTAATCTGGGGATCCAGACAGGTTTAATGTGTCAACACTGCGGTCCAGGACAGGTTATAGTCAAGTTCCAGTTCAACTAAAATTTGTGATGAAAGGCCCTTTTTCCGCACTTTTGGAATCTGGGTCATGCAGGGTTTGGGGCTCAATAGAGTGGCCCAGGAACAAGGGATAGTCAATGTCCAGTTCAACTAAAAATGGTGGTTGAAAGACTTCCTATTTCCGGCACTTTTTAATCTGTTGGGTCAACACAGGTTTAATGGGTCATTCTTGCGGTACAGGACGATATAGTTATGTTCCAGTGAAACTAAAATGAGTGGTTCAAAGGACTCCTTTTCCCGCACTTTAATTATTCTGGGGGTTAGACAGGTTTAATGTCCATTCTGCGTTCCAGGACAGGGTATAGTCAAGTCCAGTTCAACTAAAATGGGGTTGAAAACTCCTTTTTGCCCGGCACTTTTAATCTGGGTCATGCATGGTTGGGGCCATTCTATGGCCCAGACAGGGATAGTCAATGACCCCAGTGAAACTAAAATGGTGGTTGAAAGACTCCTTTTTTCCCCGGCACTTTTTAATCTGGGGTCATGCAGGGTTGGGCTCATGGCTGTGGCCCAGAACAGGGATAGTCAATGTCGTGAAACTAAAATAGTGGGGGGGGGTGTTAATTTGAAAGACTCCTTTTTCCGCACTTTTTAATGTGGGGGTCATGCAGGTTTGGGCTCATGCTGCGTTCCAGTCATGAAATATTCAGTTCAAGTAAAATGATGTCAAATAATACTGCCTTCTGGCACTTTTTAATTGTGTGATGCAGGTTTAAAGGGTCATGCTGGTCAAGACAGGGATAGTGAATGTGTGTGACTTTTTTTTCTGTGTCTTTTATCGCCTAAGTGTTTGTGCCTAAGATGTAGAAAGGTAACCATTTGACTGTTGTGGCTGTTAATTCCAGCTTCTCCAAGCCCTGTTTGGGTGTAATGAATGCAAGGTGTCCAGTTCAACTAAAATGGTTGTTGAAAGACTCCTTTTTCCGCACTTTTTAATTCTGGGGGACAGGACAGTTTTAGATGGTCATACTGCGGTCCAGGACAGTTCAAGTCATGTTCCATGAAAACTAAAATGGATGGTTCAAGCAGAACTCCCTTTTTCCGGCATTTTTACAATCTGGGGGTCATGCAGTTTGGGGCTCTGCAGTAGCACCTGGACAAGGTATAAGTTAATGTTCCAGTTTCAACTAAAATGTGTGGTTGAGAAGACTACTTTTTCTGGCACTTTTTTAATCTGTGGGTCAAGTCAGGTTTAAGGTCATGCTGGCGTCCAGTACAAGGGTTGTCAATGTCCAGTTCCAACTAAAATGGGTGGTTGAAAGACTTCCTTTTCCGCAACTTTTTAATCTGGGGGTCAGACAGGTTTCATGGTCATACTGTGGCCCAGGACCAAGGGACAATATGTGTCACAGTAGAAACTGTGGTTGAAAGACTTCTTTTTTCCGCAAATTTTATAATCTGGGGGGTCCAGACCAGGTTTTAATGGACATACTGCGGTCCAGGACAGGGTTTGTCAATGTCAGTTCAACCTAAAATGGTGGTTTCAAAGACTACTTTCTTCCGGCCTTTTAAGTCTGTGGGTCATGCAGGTTTTTAGGTCATCTTAAGCGTTTCCAGGACAGGGATATTCAATCCTGTTCAAGTAAAATGTTGTTCAATTAATACTTCCTTCCGGCCACCTTTTTAAGTTTGTGTGGTGAAGCAGGATTAAGGTCATTCTGTGGTAGCAAGACATGGGAAGTGAAAGGTGTGTGACTTTTTTTCTGTGGTCTTTTATAGCCTAAGTGTTGTGCCTAAGATTACAGGTATCCATTTGACTGTTTTGGTGTTAATTTCCAGCTTCTCCAGCCTGTTTGGGTGTAAGAATGAGGTGTTGCGTTGCTCTCCCAAAGACTTTAATGGTCCATCGCTCATAATCGACTGCTCAATATCGAAAAAACCTTATCGATGGTGGGCCCGACTATCTACTATCGCCCGAATGTCGATAGCCAACTGTAATCGCTCAACACTATTCCCAATTATAAGAGAGTAAGAAGATGCGGACCCAAGCAGGAAAGCCAGGGATGCAGTTGTGGTAAGCCCTAACAGATCAAGGAGTATATTGGGGGCATGGAGCACAGTGTCAACTGTGGCAGCGAGTAGCAGTGTTTTTAAAATTTAATAGAATGGATATCATGGATCCATCATGATTTCTTATGCTTCTTTTGATAGATTCAATATGATCCATTATCATCCAGTAAGATTCTACCTTCCTTCCTCGTTTGGATTCATTTGTATGTTCGGTTCGAAGTTTTGTTTTGCCCATTCTGAAAATTCAGTGCCTGATTGGGGTCACCTTGTAGAGGCTGCGCAGCTGGATTTTGTAAGGTGACATTTGTGAGTAGCTAATTCCCCCGAAGGGATTTTTGACTGATCCACTCTCCAGTAAAATGGCAATACTACGTGTGGGTCTTGTTGAATGAAGCTAGGAACCACGGGACAATTTCTTCTTTTGTGAAGTTTTCTTGCGTTCAATTTTGGAAATCCAACCTAAACCTGTTTCAGAAATTTGGAAGCGTTTGCTAACTGTAGCGGGGGAATGGGGGGTTTCGTGGGGTGTTTGCATTGAAATCTCTGCAATGAACCCGGTTTACTGGTTCACCAAATCAACACAATTTCTTGGCCCCCTCATGTTTTAAACCTCTAACAACAATGGCTTTTAAAAAAAGGAAACTTTGTAGAAACTCTGAAAGAATAAAGTTACATTAAAACCCAAACAACCATTGTTTTTTTTTGTGAAATCTTAGTTTGATTGTTACATGACCCTCTTCCATTGGGGGAAAAAAAAGTTGGACCAAAATCCAATTCAAAAAGGCTGCCATGTCAACACCCATCTTGAAAAGTTTTACCCTCCCATATACTAAGTGCCACAAACAGGGGTTTTTTAAAATTTCCCAAACCTTTGCCATTTTATTTAGGTGTATCCATATAAATTGCCCACCCTGTAAAATAAAAAAGGTTTCCTGACTAAATGGAAAATTTTAACTAAAACACAGAGCAAACTTTACTATGAGCATGACATAAACCCATCCCTCTTTTATTTACCTATTAATGCTTGTTTTACAATTTTAGTGACTAACAACAGTATAAGAAATTTAGCTAGACCCTGATAAGCATAAGTCTGCTCCAGCTAAAGGAACAAGAGGAGGCCCTCCAGTCTTGACCTTAAAGCCATTTTTATTTTGGGTTTCCTTAGAGGAAATTGTTCCAAGGGTTCAACGTCGATCTGCAGAAAGCATGGTCATTAATGAAACTTAACACGGTTTGCAGTCTAGTTAAAGTAGTTAGTAAAGTAAACACAATCCAATCATAAATTTCATGACATTTTTGTCCAGAGTATAGTAGAGTATACAGAATATACGTGTATCAAGGTAAGCAATACTGTTGGTGGCATAATAGTAATACTAACAGAACAGTCATAAATGTTATAGATTATGTACAGCTTAATGATAAACAGTGGGATGAGATGGCATTACACACACAAATCAAGATCTAAAATATGGTAAATATAGATAGTAGATAATAATATTGGTACACAATACATATTTCCAAACTTAATCAATTAATAGGTTAGAAAGAGGGAGATCTGTCCCTGTTTGAATGCAGCATGAGTTTAAGATGTACTCTGTCAATCCATTCAAGGAGTAAATTGTCATGATTTTAATTTCCCATCAACAGCACAGTCAATGTAACCTTTAACCCCTTAAGTCGCACGCCTGAAAAGTAAATGACCAGAAATTTTTTTTTAGTTTTTGTCTCCTTGGGTTTCAACAGTTGTAACTTTTTTATTTTTTCAATGACACAGTTGTATGAGGCCTCGTTTTATTCGAGACAAGTTGTACTTTATGGGGAAATAGTTCAAGTTCACTTAAAAATAATTGCAGAATTTTTTTTATTTCACACTTAATATCTTGTTAGATTAATTCTACAGTTAATTATGTTGTGTGGAAACCTAATATGTTTAGGGTTTTTTGTGTGTAATATAAGCACAATAATTTTTTATTACATTTTTTTTATTTTATTTTTTTTTTATTCATTTTTTTTTACACTTTTTATGTTTTTTACTTTTTTTCTTTAAATCCCATGAAGGGAAACGTTTACATTTTTTTTTTCCCATAGTAATGCATTAGCATATTCATATATGCTAATACAATATAATCTGTGTCAGTCTGACACAGGCAGTGATCAGGACAGCACACAGTCTGTCCTGGTCACTTGCTTATTACACAGACAGCCCTGGGGCTACTCTAGGTCCCCAGAGACGACTGTGCAGCCGTTCTCCGGCCTCTGTCGGGTCACCAGGTGTTCCGATCACCTTACAGAGCAGGGAAATGATCCGCCGCAATCAAAGGATTAAAGCACCAGGGTGCGGAGGTTCCCCTGCTCGCCGGTGTTCGCAGGAGATGCTCTGGGATCAGGGCTGTGTAGTAAAGCTCCAATCTCATTGCAGCTGCGGCACCCGGAGCCACAAACTCCGATGTCTGCAGCAATGCCAAAAGACGTCGCTGTAAACGAACGACCTGCACCAGCCGACGTCAAAAGTCGTTAGGCGGTCGTTAAGGGGTTAAATGTGTATTTGGTGAGAAGGGCAAACACTTATCATTCTAAAATACTATACTGTAGAGTGAGTAAAATAACTAGAGATGGGTGAATTTATAAAAAATTTGGTTTGCCAGATTTGCCGAATTTTGTGCAAAAAATCATTTCGAGCCGAATTTATTTGCTGCAAATCGTGTTAAAAAACAACTATTTCCCAGCTGCGGAGAACCTGTAGGATGTTGAAGAACATTGTGCCATGCTCAAATATGCATAGGGAGCGTGGTTTGGTCTTGATACAATGCTGTGTTTTAGTATGACACACAGATGACAGCCGCCGCTATTAGAATCACTTTTCACTTCTCTGGGCAGTTACAGGGTCAAAACTAACCAAATAACTGAAGTGGAAACACAGCCCGACAAGGTAATGTCGGCGTCAGCTGGAAAGAACCGAACTGAGGGCCAAGATCCTACTATAGCATCAAAGTACGCAATAGTAGGTTCCTGGAGCCGGCACAGGTCACAGCACAGTAAGGGGACATCCCAGCAGGGGTCACTCCGTGAGGCCAGAGCTTCCAGTGTCATCTAGCGGCCGTATGTTGACCACCAAGCCAACAGTTCTCGAATGGTTGACAACCCCGGCAAAGAGTCGGTGCATCCGTAAGACACAACCTTTAGTTGGCATTGCCCAGGAGCAGATCAGGGGCCCTCACCTGTCCTCAACCCGCCTCTGTCCCGTTCGGCTCCCACAGCCATGAAACTACTATGTGCTGTAGGCTCTGCGCCACTATGCAGTGAGGACGAACTATGTGAAGGACAGTGGGCAGCAAAGAGGTGTGGAAGACATCCGCTGCTTCTTGCAGAAGCAGGCAAGTAGTGATGAGGAGAGTGGCATGGGGGGTTATGTTGAAAGTGGTCAGGCTCTGTACAGAGAGACCGTTGAGGAGGACAGCAGTGACAGGCAAACACTAATCGATGTAGCCGATCACACTTGGAAGCCGGGTGAAGCAAGTAGGGTTGGGACAAGGTTTCTGGTGCCCTAGTTAAACAAGGCATAAAGTGCCTCCCAAATGGAAAATTCAGCCCACTCCATGCCTCATTGCGCCCCCTTTTCTGCCTGGGATGAAGTGGCGCCCTAGGCAGTTGCCTACCTTCGACTACCCATCATCCAGGCCCTGGAAGCAAGGGCTTCATCATCATCATCGGGAAAAGAGAGCGGCAGCTTGCGCGTCAGGCATTGGTAGTGTGGCCGAGAGTCAGCAGGGTGGCAGTAGTGTGAGATTGGGCGGCAAACGATTTAGACCACCCACTTTGCGGGTCCCAGAAAGTTGCAGCGCAGGGGCTCATCGAGGCAGTGGCGGTAACAGTCAGTGCGGAGCATTGGTGGTAAAATCACCTACTCAGCGGTGTGCCAGTTTTCTGCCAAGATACCGGAGGAGGCCAACATGGCTATATGTAGAATCTGTAGGCATAAAGTAAAGCGTGGCCAGGGACCTAATGTTGGCAACACAGTCCTGTGTCAACATATGCAACGTCACCATACAATGGCCTGGAAGAAACGTATCTCAGATATGGTGGTCCATCCTCCCGCAGGTCTGACTGAGGGGTTCCTCATCGCTCAAGTACCACTGCCATGGCTGCGGTGGGAGGTTGGGGTTGTAAGAGCAGTACCAGGTCCATCTGCAGCATCCTGTGCCTGGAGTTGTTGATGAGCAGCTTTCTTCACACCCCTAGGGATTTAGGTACCCACCAGCAGCAACACCTGGAGCAGACCCTGAACCCTGGATTCTTCTGGCTACCTCCCTCAGCTACTATTCTGATGCTGCCACCCACCTGATGCCACACATCTGCTGCCAGCTGCTCTTTCTACCACCCACCATATTACCAGGGACTGGTATTGACACCACCTCCCCACTCTTTACTGGGCCATTATTTAGCCTTCTAATGCTGCTGCAACCTCACCACTCAGGTTTCCTCATGCTGCTGCTGCTGTCACCTCCATGCTATGTCACCATGTCACTCTCTGGCTTGATGCGGCTGCTGTTGCTGCTACCGCCTCATTATGTCAGCTAACTGCCGCCACCTCAAAGTTATGACATTGTGCCACTCTCCAGCCTGATGCTGCTGCTATTGCTGCCGCCACCTCCACACTATGTAATTGTGCCAATCTGTGGCCTATCATGCGCGCCCCTCCAATTGTTATTTCCCTCGGGCCCC
>JAODAL010063378.1:0-19274 GCA_025379985.1 Phyllomedusa bahiana
ATTGCTTCAACGTGAAGCATATTGGATATTTAAACTTGATTCTCTTGCCCCAAAAGGGTTAAATGAAGCGTTTAGCTTGAAAGCCTTTTAATAATCTCTTGTAAGATACGTACTAATATGTAATTTTAATATGTAGACTGCAATCATGTGATGCACCTGTGACTGAGTATATATATATGTTTTATTGGATGTGTTAACGAACTTTCAGTGAGAGGACAGAGCCAGGTGACGCTGGTCTGAGGAAGGAGGAGTTTCCTCTGAAACATCACCGAAGGGCGTATGGCTGTTCTCGTGGCTATTGTAACAGCTTGCTCCGCGCTGTTTCAAGTTTACTATACTATTAAGAACTTTCGCTGGATGTCAGCATAAAAGACGCAAAGACTATGGTGAAGGTATCACAGGTTTTTACCTTTTCACTTGTTAGAATGTATATATTATTGCCCTGAGATTATATGGGCTGTGTTGATTGAACTAAAGAGTTAATATAAAAGAAATTTGGATAAACTGGACTGTATTGGTGTCCCTGAATACTATGGTTTCCTACCACACTACAAAAATGTACAGTTAGATTAATGTGGAATTCAGACTGTAAATCCCAATGAGGACAGGGAGCAATGTGAATGATGGCAATCTCTGTGGAATATTACAGCACTTTATAATTGAATATAATAAATTAAATGAAAGTAGCGAGCCTCTGGGTTGCCCTTGGGAACATTTTTACTTTTTCTTTGCTACAGTTTAACAGATCTCACTGGAAATTTACTTAATTTTCACATATTTCTCTTTAGACCAGACTGATTTGTTGGGGATTTGCTGCTGCAGATGGTTAACATTACCCTAAAACAATAAAATCAAACATTGAGGGCTGACACTTTAAGAAGCCAAGAAGGTGGGTATGCTGCACACAGGGTTAGAACAGAAGGGTAACAGCCTTCTGAGGACAAATACTTGACCTGTCACTGAACAATAGTAAGCTACAAATTATTAGCAGTTCTCTGCCAGCATTTCAGATTTTTCCTTGTCCTGGTTACATCAGAAGTGTTTGTTTTTTACAAGCTGGTGCAGCCTTTCTTTGCTTGGCACGGTTGCTAAATACACCTCTAGTATACACAGTATGGAGCTATAAACGATTGACCAGTTACTAAGTGACTGATAATAGTGCACAGTCGGTGTCATAAAATCAAACAGTGAGTCATCCAGAGATAAAACACTCCCTGATCTTGCCTTTTGGAATTTTCTCGTGAACTACCAGGGTGGGGTTCTCTGACACTGTTACATACACATTGTGATCTTGTTTACTATTAGTAATGTGTGGACAATTAACATTTAGATTTACATCAGCTCCTCTGGATACAAAATACTTAATTAAACTGAACTTCCTAGTTGTTTAGCAGAAAGCCAACACATAGTTGAGGCAATCTGGAAGATAACCAGACTGATGGAGATGTGGTAACCTCCCACAGAAGGGGTCATTTTGCAGACACTTGTTACTTTGTATAATGAAATCCAGTTTGTATAGTGCGCAAACACAAATTTGTAATGAGTGCTGATTAGACTTTCATACATTTTTAAAAGGGGTGTCTCATCAAAGACTTCAGCAGTTTTTGAAGTCCCAAGTAAACTGATTATGTTGCACAGTAAGTTACCTTTAGCTGCTTACTTTCCCTAGCGGCCACAAAGAGGAAAACTAAGTATGATATGCTGCACATTGTTAGCATCTTTCTGTTCTGGCTCAAATTGAAGAGGCTTTGAGGAAGGAAATGTCCAGTAGGATGTCCATATGCTATAATAAAGTATGGACAGGAGATAACTTATGTAAGGTTTTTCTAAGTTGATGCACAGTATTTGTACACTGATCTAATTAGTTACAGTGGGATTCTTGCATTCTCCCAATCCAGTACACAAGGGCACACATTTTATCTCTTATTTCTCTTGCATGGGACACTTGGCATCCGCCTTATAGGGTTTTTTTTTTTGTCTTCCCCTGAATCAACACTGTTGGGTTATAGGTTGGGATCAATGGATCTGTGTCTTTTTTTGAAAACCTTATCTACTTTGTTACTATGTACGTTATTGGACATAAGGGCAGAGTGGCATGACAGCATCTTTATAGAAGCTCAACATTGCTTCACACAGCCCATGACAAAGGGATAATGAGCCAACCTGAAGTCCCCACTTACATGGCCCAATAGAATGGCCTCTATGGCACATATGCTTTTGCCTTTAGGCAGTGAAAAGCCCAGACCATAAACAGAACTGAACTTCAGGGCAGAATTTTGGCAATACTGGAATATGTGATTTTTTAATCAAATATAAGATAATTTGTCTGGGTCTAAGACTCTTTGTTGCCCATAGCAACCAATCAAAGCTCTCCTTTCATTTTTTCAGTGCACTAAACTAAATGAAAGTGGAGCTCTGATTGCTTGCAATGGGCAACAAAGAAAGTCTTACATCTAGACAGTTTTCATACATGTGGCCCTTAGATTGGAAGTGAATCTCACTTAAAATAACTCATGGACAAAACACTAATGTATATGTAACACTTTAAGACAGCAACAATGAAGACAGTACATCTCATCTAACAGCAAATGATCAGATGTGTAACATGATCCTCACCTGTACTGTAAAGTGCTGTATAACACAGTGAGATGATAAGAACAGCAATCTATAGGGCTGCCTGGCAGGCAGGTGTCATATTGCTAAAAATACATACTGTACACACAGCAGGTCAGGATCGCCAGCCTTAAGAGTTAGGGTGTAGTCTGGGGCATATTTATGCAGACCACCCGTTGACTTTATGGAATATGTCCGGGCAGTCAGCATCTAACTATAAGGCTTTGTTCACACGGCATAGAAAAACGATTGTATTTTCAGTGGTTTTAGGATTCTAAAACCGCTGAAAATACGATCGTTCAGGCACCCCATAGACTTTAATAGAAAAAACACCAGTAGTCTACACAGGTCGTTTCTTCTCTGCTCATCTGGCGCCGGCGTATTATACAACATGTTGTATAAGACGCCGCCGCTTTCAGTTTTGCTGTCAGTTTCCCATACAATCAATTGTGACAGTGCTTTTTGTGGAAAACTTGACAAAAATGGTTGACTTTTAGATGTTTTTTGTCTGATGCCATGTAGACATAGCCTAAGGCAGCAACTGCCAAGGCAAAAAGGATCATGGGGTGTATTAAAAGGGGCATACATGCACATGATGAGAACATTATTCCTCCATTATATAAGTCACTGCTCAGACCAAACATGGGATATTGTGGACAGTTTTGGGCACCAGTTCACAGGAAAGACATTGTGGAGCTTGAACAGGTACAAAGTCGGGCAACAAAAATAATAAAAGGACTGGGTGGACTGCAATACCCAGAAAGATTAGCAAGATTAGGATTATTTAGTTTAGTGGAAAGATGGCTCCAGGGGGACATAATAAATATGTTCAAATATATTAAAGGTCAATATAGAGATCTCTCCCAAGATCTATTTATACCCAGGACTGTATTTACAACAAGGGGACATCCTCTACACCTAGAGGAAAGAAAGTTTCTACATAAACATAGAAAGCGATTCTTTACTGTTGCAGCAGTGAGACTGTGGAACTTTCTGCCAGGGGAACTGGTCATGGTGAATTCAATAACAGAGTTCAAAAAGGGTTTGGATGCATTTCTAGATGTAATATAACAAGTTATAGTGACCAGGATTCTGGAGGGGGGTCGTTGATCCAGGGATTTATTCTGATTGCCAGATTGGAGTTGGAAGGATTTTTTTCCCTAAAATAAAGACAATTGGCTTCTACCTCATGGGGATTTTTGCCTTCCTCTGAATCAACACTTTAGCACAATAGGATAAACTGGATGGTCGTATGTCTTTTCGGCCTTACAAACTATGTAACTGCACAGCTATTTTAAAAAAGGTTGTGCAGAGTTTGCAGCTGCAGGAGCGGAGAGTTGGCTGTCAGTGGCGGCTGGGCTTTCCAGGGAGAAGGCTTGGGCGGTATATTTCAATTATATATTTAACCACTCAAATTATTATATGTATATGTCAGCAATTGACTTATCAGATAGATCTCCACTTCTATCTTAATTCAGCTTAAAGTAGTTATAAGCCATTTCACAGCGAAGTCTCAAAAAGACACAAAATACCTTTTTATTTCAAATAGTAAAAAACGCATCTGCTTCTTATATTACAAAGTAGTAGCTCAGACATATACTTGCTGCGTATTGCCGTGCAGTAACAGCTTGTAATCCTTGCCCTGGTTAGGGTCTCAATTCAAGTCTTCCGTGGTGATAATCAGTGGCCGGGAGTTCCGTTTCCCTGTAACCAGGAGTATATGCAGGCAATCCTTATGCAGTCAGAGGATTTTTCTTTTTGTTTTCCCTAGACAGGGATACGAGAGGAGTAACAGAGCATCCGGGCAGTTAGTCAGGCTGCATGCATCGCGACGTTTCGAGGAGATCGTTTCCTCTTTCTCAAGCATGCGCAGGTAAGTTCTTTCACCACTATATACCATTGATTAGAAACATATGTGTTACTTTTTTCAAAACATGATACACTCGTTGTAAAAATATAAACACATGATTTACAAATAAGCCTTTAAACTGAAGCTTTCATTTATGCCTTTTGGAGCAATAGATTCAAGATAATGCATCCAAAAGGCCTCTCTTTGAAGTAATTTCTTTTTAAGCTGCCGCGGGTCCCTACAATTTACTTTCTCTAAAATGCACCATAGGAGTTCTGATATCCTATGTCCTATCATAGAAAAATGCTTAGCTAATGATGTTTCACCATAACTTTTTCCACTTTCTTCTTCCTTCCTATCTTTCCTATCTATATATTGTCTGATCTGGCATTTATGTTAATTTAGTCTTATTTTTATAGCCCGACTCGTTTGTCCTATGTAGATTTTGCCGCAAGGACATTTGATCATATATATAACCGCATTTGTATCACAGGTATAATGTCCTCTGATTTTTACAGGGGTTCCTTTCATAGGATGACTAATTTGATCTCCTTTTATTATTGCTGAACAATGTTGACATTTGCGGCAAGCAAATGTTCCTGATTTAACTGCACTAAGGGTTGTCTGAACAGGACCTTGCGGTTTTTTGTTTTTTATGTCTGCCGTTATTAGTTGCTGCCCCAGCGTTCTTCCTTTGCGATAAATCATGTGTGGTAGATCTTTAAATAAAGGTCCATATTTTAAATCTGCCTGCAGAATTTTCCAATGTTTTTTTGATCGCATGTTTAATAATTCCTGCATGTTGATCATAAGTAGAAAGGAAGATAAAGTTATCTTTCTTCTTTTTTGGTTTTGTTTTTAGCAATTCTTCTCTAGGGATGGACGATACCGTATTTTCTATTTCTTCAAGTTCTTTTTGGGTATATCCCCTATCTTGGAATTTCTGAAAAAGTTTTTTTCTATTAACTAAGTACTGGTTTTCACTGGAACTGATTCTTTTCATACGTATAAATTGAGATTTTATAATCCCCTTAAACGTTTGAGGAGCATGCTGGCTAGAACGATGAAGAAGATTATTACAATCGGTTTCTTTTGTATACAAAGTTGTCGTTAAGTATTTTCCTTCCTTCTTAACCATAACATCTAAATATGGAATTTCTTTTTGACTTTTAGACATAGTGAATTTAATGAGACGTTGGACATTATTGATATATGTGGTGAAGTCTTCAAACTCTTGATCGGATCCCGTCCAGGGAAGGAAGAAATCATCCACATATATCATCCAGCATAAAGCGTGTTGAAACAAAGGAGATGAAAAAATAAATTTTCTTTAAAAAAACGCATGAAAATATTAGCATAGCTAGGCGCTACAGGAGACCCCGTAGAGGTCCCCTGTAGCAGGAGAAAAAATTCTTCTCCGTAACGAAAATAATTTTTAGTCAACACAACATCCAACATTTGCATCAAAAACGCTATATGCTGGTTAAATAATTTACAGTCTAGACTGAGTGGGGCGGTATATTACCATCCCAGACTTCTCAATTGTTGTATATACAGAGCTCAATGAGCACTGTATAAACAGATTAGCAGGGAGCCAGGCTTCTTGCTTCTCAGCACTGATGGTCACATGACTGTCGGTGCTTGTTAACTGCAGAAGCCATTGGGTCTTATCAGACCCAGATCAGCTTTGTAGTCAGTTATGGTAGTTTTATTTCCCCTGTAACTGGGGCTAATATAGCAGCCCCAGTTACAGGGGAAATCAGCCAAAAAAAAAAATGTAAAAATGCCCCTAGAGGTCTCTTTCTGATGGTATGGGTGGGGGGAGGGACAATGTGTAAAATAATTAAAAAAAAAAACACATAAAAATCAAAGAAGTTAATAAAACTGACAGCCCAGGTTATCTCCAGTGACCCTAAAACTTTATATCACTTGTATATGAATATCTGTGAAAGTGGCACAAAAAACAGACTTTTTTTTTTACATTTTCCTTGATATTATTAAAAAATGTAATGTAAAAATTACATTAAAATAAAGATTTGCATATCACAAACACGACTAAAAAATTCATAAGATAACTGCGTGTGAGAAAGCGTTATTATGTTCAAACACTCATGTACTGAAGAAAATGAAACTGTGCCTGGTCAGAAAGGAGGGTAAAGAGGGCCTAGACAGAAGCTGGTTGATGGTGATGCGAGGTGTTGCAGCGTGGTGTGACATGTTAATGTGGAGAAGGCTTTTTTTACTTCCCACTCTGAGTGCGATTTAGCCTAGAAACAGCCCTGCAGTACATATTACCTTGTGTCCAAAGCTGTTTTGTTTGATTCAACTTTGTTAGTGTTGTACTTACTTAGTTTTCCAATTAGTGCTGCCACCTAGTGACCTCCAAACACAAGACGTGCAGTAGATGATATGTAGAAAAAACAGATAGATGGATGGATGGATGGATAGATAGATAGATAGATAGATAGATAGATAGACTCCTCAACATTGAAATTGTGACACCAAGAACAAAAATGATGGAAGGAGTGGAATTCCTGTTTCCTTGATTAGCTTATAACATGTAGGCAAAGACTATTACCAAATATATTGCTGTTGTTATTGTGCTTTTCTCCATAGTTAGGAGCAGATTTTATCCCCTGCTTTTGTACATAAGCTTCTCTAGTTACTGGCCACCTCTCTCTGCTCTCGTTTCTCCAGCAGTGGAGGGGTTGGAGATGTCACTCCCTGCTGTGTTTCTTATCTTTAAGAACTGGAGCTTGTTAACATTACTTACTGACAAGCTTTAACCTTTTTCAATGTAACTCCCAGCTCTTAGTGTACCTGAATTAAAGGGGATGTATCGCTTCCTTAGTTAGGTTGATTCACACTGCTCTCAGCTTCTCAACTCTGGAAATGCAGGGGCGTTGCGTCCCCTCCCCGCTGGGGGCCATCCCCCCCCTGCTCTGTGTCTGCTGGCACCCGCGACCCCCCCCCCCCCCGAGTCCACATGTCACTGTGTCTCTCCTATGCAGTATTATTTTGTAAGAGCTGTATACATACCACAGGCTGCATTCAATCTAGACTGAGCAACTGAACTCTTCTCCTCTCACAGCTGGAGCTGCTCTATGAACGGCACAGATCTCGCTTCTATGCAGGAGAGTTAGGGCACCGGACAAAACTGTTATGTTTTCTTATTGTAGAATCTGTTGCAGTCTGTTTCTGCTGGGTGTGGAGAGAGAAAATGCTACGGCCCCTAACTCTGAGCCAGGCAGGGATCGACACAAATTGTGCTATTTCCTGATTGTGTAAGCCCTTCAGTGTAATTCTGTTTCTTCTGCCTGTATAAAGTGAAAATGTCCCTTACTCTGAGTGAGAGACACAGCTCCGTGAATTCGACCGGGGGCTGTACAGAATGTAAATGAGCTCTCAGCTAGTGAAATGCAAGGAGGAGGGATACAGAGGGATTCGACCAGGACTGGATATAAGTGTAAACAAAAACACAAGATAAGGAATACTGTGAATACAAGACAGCTTTGCTAATGACATCCAATTGCAAAGTTGCTTGTTTTCACTGTCCCCTTATTCTGAAGACCATTTAATGAAATGATAAAACCCCTTTAAGGACTAGATGGGTCTGATACTGTGTATCATGCCACCTCATACTATAATCTTAGGAATAGGGCCGGTGTGCCATTCCCATGTGAAAGTCTCTCTATGGAATTGTCTATGTGGTCTCTAGACCAATCTCCAGCTATGATAGACTTCCATTTCTATCTTGCTGTGCAAAATGATAGCCTTTGAGAGCAGTGGTGTGAGGTCAATGTAGCTATACATCTGCGGCCTCATGTATGAAAACTTTCTTGCTGTAAGACTTTCTGTGTTGCCCATAGCAACCAATCACAGCTCCCCTTTCATTTAATATAAAGTTCTGAAAAAATCTGATTGGTTGCTGTGGGATCTGATTGGTTGCTATGGGCTCTGATTGGTTGCTATGGGTTCTGATTGGTTGTTGTGGGATATGATTGGTTGCTATGAGCTCTAATTGGTTGCTATGAGTTCTGATTGGTTGCTATGGGCTCTGATTGGTTGCTGTGGGATCTTATTGGCTGCTATAAGCTCTGATTGGTTGCTATGGGCTCTGATTGGTTGCTGTGGGCTCTGTTTGCTGTTAACTCTGATTGGTTGCTATGAGCTCTGATTGGTTGCTATGGGCTCTGGTTGCTGTTAACTCTGATTGGTTGCTATGAACTCTGATTGGTTGCTATGGGCTCTGATTAGTTGCTATGGGCTCTGATTGGTTGCTGTGGGCCCTAATTGGTTGCTATGAGCTCTGATTGGTTGCTATGGGCTCTGATTGGTTGCTGTGAACTCTGGTTAATATGAGCTCTGATTGTTTGCTATGGGCTCTGATTGGTTGCTATGGGCTCGGATTGGTTGCTGTGGGCTCGGATTGGTTGCTGTGAACTCTGTTTAATATGAGCTCTGATTGGTTGCTATGAGCTCTGATTGGTGGCTATGGGCTCTGGTTGCTGTGGACTCTGATTGGTTACTATGAGCTGATTGGTTGCTATGGACTCTGACTGGTTGTTGTGGGCTCTGATTGGTTGTTATGAGCTTTCATTGGTTGCTATGGGCTCTGATTGGTTGCTGTGAACTCTGATCGGTTACTATGAGCTCTGATTGGTTGCTATAGGATCTGATTGGTTGCTATAAGCTCTGATTGGTGGCTATGGGCTCTGATTGGTTGCTGTGTACTCTGGTTACTTTGAGCTCTGATTGGTTGCTATGGGCTCTGATTGGTTGCTGTGGGCTCTGGTTGCTGTGAACTCTGATTGGTTGCTATGGGCTCTGATTGGTGGCTGTGGGCTCTGATTGGTAGCTATGAGCTCTGATTGGTTGCTATGGGCTCTGGTTGCTGTGGGCTCTTATTGGTAGCTATGAGCTCTGATTGGTTGCTATGAGTTTTGATTGATACTATGGGCTCTGATTGGTTGCTATGAGCTCTGATTGATTGCTATGGGCAACAAAAAAGTCTTACACCTACACAGTTTTCATACATGAGCCCCCTGGTTTTTAGCCCAGTGCCGAGCAAACACCTTCTGGGTTTGGGATGTGTTGTCTATTTTCACTTGCAGTACAGAATGGATCACTATGTGCCATTCTTCCAATTAGATGACCCATCTGCTGGAGTGATAAACGTCAGTTCAAAGATGTTGTCCCTCTCAGTTTGTGCAATGTGGTGATAACTGACAAATGAGCTACAAGAGGCAGTGCAAAATCATTCTGCATCATTGGTTCTGATTTTTGTTGTGTTCATGTGGATAAAAAAAACTTTGCTTTTATTCTGCCTTTTATGCCCCTCCAGACTGGAGCCAGCTGCTTAAAGATGTCATCATCTGAAAATCTTAGTTACTTCCTTGTTTTGCTTAAATGGGTTGTCTCACTACAAGTATTGCTTTTTATGTTAAAGATCTTGCAAAAACAAGTCACTTTGCAATATGTGTCCATTAACAGTGGCCTACCTATTCTGTGATATCTCCTCTTGTATGGGCTGCATCAGCTCCTCAGGTCGCTATAGCTACAGTCTCTTATGATAGACTGTCAGCACTGGTTGCTATAGCTACAGACCTGGCTTCTACTGCAGCCTAGTAGAAGCCAGTAAACACGCCCCTGAATTCAAAATGAAACCAAGAAAAGAGGACTGAGGTAAGATGAATCAGTGTAGTGAGACAACCCCTTTAACCTTTCTGTTTATCCCGCTTGGCGTTGCAATTTCCATGTTTAGGAGTGTAGGATAGATAGAGATATATTGTGACATCTTGGGGTTCCATTAGTTCTTGCTTCCAAAGACAGCTCATTTAGTTATCTCTACTATTCTGATTTGGAAGTTGCAGGCAGCCCATGAAGTAGGACTGTTTCTAAAAAAAAGCAGATTTTTTCTCTAATGCCGCCCATTAGAGAAGTGTTCCAGTCTCATTATTTCCATGTCTGCAGCCGTCTCATAGCGAGCTATGAGCCGACTGCAGAGAATGGGGAAATGGACACACTTGTGATGTTGTCCCTGTTCCTTTCTGTGGGAGTTCAGAATATAGTCAAGTAAGTGTGCTCAGCTATGCTCAAAAATCCCATAGATGTAAATGGAAGAACTGTGCAAGTTCAGCCATCTCCCTGTTCTCTATGGTCAGCACATAGTGAGCTACAAGTCAGCGACAGATGCCAAATACTGAGATGGGAACACCCCTTTAAGATATCCTGTTTTCTTATTTATTATATATAGGAACTGTTTTTGTTTAAGAATTAAAAGGGTTTTTAAGAATATATTCAATAATGCATCACCTTTATCCACTGTAAATTGGGTTATGTATCTGTTATTACATCCAATGGGAATCAAAGGGCTGGTAACAGGCATTCATTTGCTACATTATATTTTTCCAGGGCTGCATAAGCACAGCAAGTTGTGATATTAGGCAGGCTACAAATGAATAGAACCATAAAAATAAATAAGGTTGTAGATCAAAAGGTCCCAGGGTGCATTATTTATTGCAGCCATTTCCATTCGCAGTGCCAATTGGCGGAGCAGTGATAAATGATCACCATTGCCCTTGGTTAGACTTTACATTGTATAACAGAGTGACTCTATACAACAATGGACCTTTTGTGCTGTAGCTCACAGTCGTCAACTTTTTACTGGGGTGCTCTTAGTATTTCTATTACCAATTCATCTTTTGAAAGCAGCACTTTTTTAAGCAGTTTATATGGATTTGTGTCTGTAAGTGTGATTTTCTAATTTTTTGGGAAAAATGGCACAAAAATATGTTTTAAGTGAGACTGTGAATCATGCACCCATTAGTGTTAGTATTTATCCAAATAGTTGGCATTTCCCTCAGTAAGTTTGGTGACATTCTGCATGTCCAGCTATGTAACTGTTAACAGCATGATCACTGTCTAGAATTTTTTGCTTTCAGAAGGATATCTTTTAGAATTTGCCGCCTCTTTAGAGTTACAGAATACGACAGGTGCTTTGTAGAGTTCAATGAATGCCCTCTTTAAAATCCCATTTAGTTTAATGTCTCACCCCCAACTGAGATCCTCAACATAGTTTCCAAGAGATGCAGGTTAAGAATGCTCTAGTGAGAATTTATGGGGGTGGGTGAGACCTTGTTAAGAGAGATACATCCCCCTCAGGGACATAGACTAATGATATAAGAAGAGGAGCAGAGTTGGATTTACAGGGGGTACCACTGGCCACAATGAACATGAGCAACATTGGAGCACTGCAAGACAGGTTATAGCAAGAATAGGATATAGAACCAAATTATTCAAATTGAGGTTACACCATATTTTATAGAGCTGGAATTATGGTGGCCAATTGAAATAGTTTTAGATAGCATTGATGGCTAGAGGTATTGTCCAGGATTTGGCTACTGACTTGTCCTAACACAGGTATAAATAGTCCATGCACCTGCTTCACTGGACCTTCTATGCTCATCAATAATGTACAAGTGCTGGATAGGTGGAAAATCAATACCGGTTTATTTCTTGTATACTGTTCTATTGTATGCATCTCTGTTGAATGGAGACCTAGCACTTAGGGAAAAGCAATCTCAAGAATCAGAGATCAGTCGGCAATGTAAGTCAACATACTTGGAAAGCACTGAAAGTGAAGAAACCTCTTTAGACACCATAGGCATTGATAATGATGATGACTGTTCCTCTGACCAAGGACGGAGATCAAGTGTTCAGACACCAATACAATGTCCTCTACGGTGCAGGTGCACAACAACCTCCGTCAATTGTTCTGGTGCTGGATTATGGATCATTCCTTCGGCCAAGGACTTCCCACCAGACACTATCACCATGTGAGTAACAGCATATAAAACAATAGAAAGTTCAACAAATGTTTGTTTTATTATATATGTCTCAGTGGTGGTTACTTTATTCTGAATGACCATTTTTTTATATTATTGTACATTGTGCTGTATAAGGTGTTTCCATACATATCTAGTATTAACACAATGTGAACTGCTGTCACCTGCACATATTTGTTGCAATTCTTTATTTCTTCGTAAGCCTTTCCCTTTTCCACTGGCCCACTTCCCCTTCCTCCCGCCCTCAGAGTGTGTGGGAACTGGCAGCACAGACCGGAATGCAAGAATGCCATTAAGGATGCCAAGCTTGGCACATGTAAAGGAGAAACTCCGAGACCTTTAGTAACCATGTTATCAACTTAGCAAATTTACAGCTATGAGTATGTTCAGTATGTATCTGCAACAGATGTTTTGCAGAACGTTATAACATACAAATGCTGTGACATCTCTTTCACAACAAAATGATGAACTTTATGTTAACCACTCAGTGACTGACATGACACTCATCCTTTTATAAAAGAGGTTCTGCAGCAGCTGGGGCATGTAAAATGAAGCATAATTTATGTCCATAAAGTTTTCTTCATGACTGTGAAATTCTTCACTGACTTCTAACATTACTATTAATTACAGCAGGATGTATTTTACCCCATAACAACAAGTAGATGATGTGACTCAATCAAAAAAGGTAGTTCAGTGCCTCCTTGGGGTGATGGGCGCATGACGTGGGTTGGGAAGAGGCACTGTGCTGTGGTTAGGGCATTATGCAAAAAAGACAAAAAAATCAGTCAGCACATCTATTGTTACAAATTGCAAAGACACTTATGGCTTTAATACAGATTCCTAAAAAGACAAAAAATACAGCAAATGGCACTAAAACCCATACCAACATTAAATTCCTGAAGCATTTCAATTACTTCTAGCTTTTCTATAAAATTAACGTTTTTAGTGCGCAAATTGATGATGTTGTGTATTCCCACCTGCCATATCAAAGTAACATCATCAGGTGAGTCCCTAACTGTAGAATAGCCTCTACGTGAAGTCAAAGCCTCCATACTTTCAGGGCAATGGGCTCAAATTCACGCTGATTATAATGATCGTAGACACTGGTGCCAGCCATTGATAGATGGCACCAGTGTCTGTATTCCTGTCTGATGCTTTAAAAGTATGGAGGCTTTGACCCCACATAGAAGCAAAATCTATAGTTAGGCACCCATCTGATAGGTTACCTTGACGTAGTAGGTGGAAATACACAACTTGATAAAATTGTGCACTAAAAATCTCCATTTTATACTTGTAGAAAAGCTAGCAGTAATGCAATTGAAATGTTTCATGAATTTAATGTCGGTATGAGTTTTATTGCCAGCTGCCATTGCTGTATTTTTTGTCTTTTTGATCACGGTGTCAAAGGCTGTTTGCGATATACAGTTGAAACCAGAAGTTTATATACACTATATAAAAAGACACACATGCATGTTTTTCTCACTATCTGACATGAAATCAGAGTAAACCTTACCCGTTTTAGGTCAGTTAGGATTGCCAAAATTATTTATATTTGCCAAATGCCAGAATAATGAGAGAGAGAATTTTTTAAGGAATTTTTATTACTTTCAGCAATGTCAGAAGTTTACATACAATAGGATTGCTATGCCTTTAAACAACTTGGGACAGCCCATATCATGATGTCATGTCTTTGGAAACTTCTGATAGGTTTACTGGCAACATCTGAGTTAATTAGAGACACAGCTGTGGATGTATTTTAAAGTACACCAGAAACACACTGCTTCTGTGTGTAACATTATGGGAAAGTCTAAAGAACTCAGCCAAGATATCAGGAAGAGAATTGTGGACATACACAAGTCTGGATAATCCCTGGATGCAATTTCCAGATGCCTGAAGGTGCATTCTTCATCTGTACAAACAATTATACACAAGTACATCTAAGATGGGAATGTCCATCATATCGCTCAGAAGGAGATGGGTTCTTTGTCTCAGAGATGATCATGCTTTGGTCCAACATGTGCATATCAACCCAACAACAAAAGCAAAAGACCTTGTGAAGATGCTGGTGGAAGCTGGTAAGATTGTGTCATTATCCACAGTGAAACAAGAACTGTATCAACATGGGCTGAAAGGCCACTCTGCCAGGAAGAAGCCATTACTCCAGAAGAAACATATGAAAGCCAGATTAATGTTTGCAAATGCACAGGAACAAAGATCTACATTTTGGAAATGTCCTGTGGCCTGATGAAAATTGAACTGTTTGGCCATAATGACCATCTTGTCATCTTGGAAGCCTAAGAGCACCATCATAACTTTGAAACACGAAGGGGGCAGCATCATGTTGTGGGGTTGTTTTGCTGCAGGAGGGACTGGTGCACTTCACAAAATAGATGACATCATGAGGAAAGAATATTATGTGGCAATACTTAAGCAACATCTCAAGACATCAGCCAAGACTTTAAAGCTTGGGCAGAAATAGGTCTTCCAAATGGACAATGACCCAAAGCATACTGCCAAACTGGTTACAAAGTGGCTTAAGGATAACCAAGTCAATGTTTTGGAGTGGCCATCACAAAGCCCTGATCTCAATCCTACTGAAAATTTATGGCAAAGGTGAAAAGGCAGGTGCGAACAAGGTGACGTACAAACATGGCTCAGTTACACCAGTTCTGTCAGGAGCAATGGGCCAAACTTCCTACCAACTATTGTAAGAAGCTTGTGGAAGGATATCCAAAACATTTAACCCAAGTCATACAGATTAATGACAATGCTACCAAATACTATTGAAATGTATGTAAACTTTTGACTTTGCAGAAAGTATTAAAAAAAATGCCTTAAAAATTCTCTCATTATTCTGGTATTTGACCTAAAACGGGTAAGGTTTATTCTGCTTTCATGTCAGATAGTGAGAAAAACCTGCATATATGTGTTTTATATATGTATGTAAACTTCTGTTTTCAACTGTATCTATTTTAGTGAATACTTTCTTGAGAAGTAACAATTCTGTTTTTTTACTATTCCTTCTAGAAACGTATTAGGGCTTTTCCCATCTGAAAACCGACAAGCAACGCTCCCCCATAGACTTTAACCCCTTACCGCCAGTTTTGGCCTCTCTGACAGAGCCCCATTTCTTAAATCTGCCATGTGTCACTGTACGTGAAAAATACTTTTTGGGACACTTTTACCTGTCCATGGAGTCGAGATTTTTTTTCTCGTGACACATTATGTTTTTAAGATAGTAAGAAATTTTTTGGCCCAAAAAAGTCCTTGTTTATTTGTGAAAATATCAAAAAATCATGAAAAAATTGCAAAAATTTACCATTTTCAAACTTCAAAAATTTCTGTGTGTAAGACAGATAGTTATTCCACTCAAAATAGCTTATAACTAGCATCTACCATATGTCTACTGTAGGTTGGCATCTTTTTTTTAAATGTCTTTTTTTATTTATGTCATTAGAGGGCTTAGAAATTTAGTAGTAATTTTCAAATTTTCAAGAAAATTAGCAATATACATTTTTTTGGGGACCAGTCCAGTTCTAACGTGATTTTGATTGGCCTGTATGTTAGTTTACCCCCAAATAAATGATTTTAAACTAAAACACTACACCCCTTTAAAGTATTCAAAACAGCATTTAGGAAGTTTATTAACCCATTAGGTGTTTCACAGGAATTAAAGCAAAGTGGAGGTGAAATTTAAAATTTCACTTTTTTGGCAGATTTATTTTTTATCCTTTATTACAAGAACACGGTAGATGTGATCAGGGAAATGCAACTTAATATTGAGTCCCCAGACTGTGCCATTTTTAGAGATATCCCATATGTGGGCCTAGTGCTCGATTTGGCTTAACCACAAGCCCCAGAATAAGAGGTGCACCTACCGGACTCGGGTCTCATTTTCATTACGATTTTATTTAGGGGGGCCATTTCGGGTTTTGCAGAGCCCCAAAAGGTGTTAAAATTTAATAAACACCCCTAAAAGACCCATTTAGAACTAAAACCCCTTAAGGAATATATCCAGGGGTGCAGTAAGTATATAGACCCCACAGGTGATTCACAATATTTTTTTAGTGTTAAGCTGTGAAAATTAAAAATTTTATTTTTTTCCAACAAACTGCAATTTTAGCTGAAAATGTTTCATTTCTACAAGGAATCCTGTAAAAAAAGCATCCCAAATTTTGTTACACAATTTCTTCAACGTTCGGAATACCTACATGTGGGTGTAAAAAAGCTGTTTGGGGCGCATGGCAGGGGGGGGACAAGGGAGGGAGCGCTATTTGGCTTTTGGAAGCAGATTTTGGTTGGGCCATGTTCGCATTTTCAAAGCCCCAAAGTACCAAACAGGTGAAACCTTCCAGAAGACGCCCCATTTAGGAATTAACACCCCTCAGGGATCTTATCAAGGGGCGCACTGTGCATTTTGGGTGCACAGGTGTTCCATAGTTTTTTTTCAGTATTGGGCTATGAAAATGGGGGGAAAAAACGCAGTTACGGCATTGTTTTTTGGGCTTCATTCTTACAATGTTCACCGTACGGGATAAAAAACAGGATAACTTACTATGTGGGCGGGAAAATTACAATTATTTTAAATTTTATATCTTTTTTATGTTTTATTACTTTTACACAAAAGAAATAGGTCTATAAAAAATAGCGTTTTTATGTTGTCCTATTCTGACAACCATAGCTTTTTTATTTTTCTGTATACGGAGCTGCTTATGGGCTTGTTTCTTGTGGGATGAGTTTTATGTTTTATTAGTACCATTTGGGGCATATGACGCTTTGATCACTTTTTTTAAGGTTTTTGGAGGCATTTTGAACAAAATACAGCAATCCTGGTAATGTTTTTTATTTTGATTTTTTACAGCGGTCACCGTGCGGTATAAATGACATTCTAGCTTTACTCAGCAGGTCTATGCAATTGCAGTGATACCAAATTTGTATATATTTTTTCATGTTTTACTGCTTTTACACAATAAAAGCACTTTTATTCAAAAAGAAAAACACGTTTTTGCATCATTGCAGTCGGAGAGCCCTAACTTTTGTATTTTTCGGTGTACGGAGCTGTGTTGGATCTTGTTTTTTGTGGGATTTATTGGTATCATTTTTGGGGGGGAAAAGACTTTTTGATCAGTATTAAATCTTTTTTTTGGTAGGCAGGGTGACGAAAATACTGCACTCCTAGCAGTGTTTTTTATTTTTTTTTTTTAAACAGCGCTCACTACGCAGTATCCATAACAAGTTAGCTGTACTCTGTAGGTCGATACGATTATGGTGATACCCAATTTATATAGTTATATTTTGTTGAAGCCCTTTAAAAAAAAAGACAAAAAAAGTGTTTTTATTGTGTAAAACAATTTTTATGCATCGCTGTCTTCTGAGAGCCATAACTTTTTTATTTTTTTGTATACAGAGAGGTGTAAGGACTTATTTTTTGCAGGATGAACTGACGTTTTAATTGATACAAATTTGGGGTCTATATGACATTTTGATCGCTTTTTATTCCATTTTAAGTGCAGCGGGTTGAACAAAAATTGCAATTCTTTGATTGTTTTTTTACATTTTTTTTAACAGTGTTCACCGTACAGGTTAATTAATATAGAAAAACCGACAAAAGAGCCACCCATATAAAAACTTTATTAAGCAAATACAAACTTATACCACTACAAAAAATGCATACAAAATAAGTAAAAAAAATATCAAAATGCAAAAAAATACAAAAAATGGAGTAAACACATATAAATCCCCCCACACAGATAAAAATGACAAATACAAAACACGGAGGTCTGGGATCACGTCCCCAACAAACAACTAATGTATATATGGCAATGCAATGGCACTATATTGAGCAACCAACCTCATAGTAAATGAGTACAGAATGTAATACCCATATCCATGTGAGATATATTACCATGCAGCAATAGAGGTGATCGCCACGGAACGTGTTGTGGTCCAATACTAGTGATGCCCAGACCTCCGTGCGCCTCGACGCGCGTTTCGCTAACGCTTTTTTCAAGGGGATGGCACTAAGTCAGAGAAGCAGGATATAAATACCGGACGAACCGGAAGTAGAACAAACGGCACCGATACACATATATATATATATGGTACAAATAACAGACACCCAATGTACATCATTCTATTTCATATACATCACATAAATAAACTAATTGAGTATACAATACTGAGGATATTACCTTCTTGCTATCATCACTGGTACAAAACATCCGGAACCGGAAGTTCGTCATGCCGGACACGGCATGAACACCCAGTGGAACGCACATTGTGTTCCACATCGGAACAACCGGAAACGGAAGTACCTGCTCACCAACATGAATAGCGTACCCATAAACTAGCCGGCAGGACACACACATTGAACATAAAACAATCCCAGACAACATAAATAGCGTGCATGGTGATGCGTGCAAGTGACAGTGATAGACATATATACAAACATTAATCTTATAGTTCTTTATAAAACGACACATATAAAAAATGTATATAAAATATATAACTGAAGTGTATATATAATATAAATAATGTGTATCACTATACAATAAATGTACATTTATTGAAATATCAAAAAATTATACTAAAAAAATGTAAATATTAAAAAATCAAATCTAATGTGTAGACATATAAGTCCACAATGTGTATAATAGTGACCATATTACATAGTGACAATATTAAATACATGCATGCAGAAATATCCTAAAAAATGAGTGCCATGAAAAATTTACAAATATCATATATTGATATATATATATGTGTATAAAAAACAATGTAAATATATATGTAAAAATATATATATATAAAAAAATGTGTGAAAAAGTATATATGAAAAGATGTGCACACATGTGAATAATAATAATACATATGGTGCCACTGTAATGACAAAAAAACCCTAAACTGGAGTGCTATTGTCAAAATACAAAAAGTGTCATACAACGTGTGTATAAAAATACAAATGT
>JAODAL010063379.1:0-19272 GCA_025379985.1 Phyllomedusa bahiana
TGACTTTGTCTTTTTTACTGGGGGTTTTTAATTGACATTCTTTACGGTACCCCTTGAAAAGTCCGGGGGGGGGACAAAACGCTTTTGTGGAAGAACTTACATCTTGTTGTTTTGTTTATATTGAACAGCTACTTTTAGTCACTAGATCAACCAATTGGATCCTTTTTGACTTTGCTTTTTCTGGGGTGAGTTGGTTTTGATAATATTGCTTATTTGTACCACAAAACCGCAAATTTAATTTGTTTCTCTTTTGGTCTATCTGATTTATGAATGTCCTTGTCCTTTTCTTTTCCATGTCCCTGGTTTTTCAGTATACACACCTAGGGATAGGGCTGTGTCCTGGGTTTACCGGGATATGGGGGGGCGCCCTTTTTTGGGGGGGACCCCCCGCTAAGGGGGAGCAAGGTATTAGGGTTAAACTAGGACTACTGGACTCGTGACCCCCCCCAAAATACGAAAGGGTCATTTTGATCCTTGCTTGTTTTCGTTTATTTTTGAGTTTCTTTTTGTGGTTATTTTTTAATAATTTTTTTTTTGTAATGAAATTATTATTGTAAATCCAACAAAAATGCTTTTGTTGTTTTTTTTTGTTTTCTTATTTTTCTACAGAAAATAACAATAAATAATAGACGTTTTTCAAAATTTTTTTATTAAGTGCACAATATAAACAAAAATGAAGAACAAAAGCAGAAAAATGTAGGTGGGGAGCATAAAAATGAAAATATGGCGCGAATTACCTTCAAACTTTTTGTTTTTTGCATTTTGCATTGTTTTGTTTGGGGAGTACATTCCCCAAAACAAAGACTTACCCAAAAAGTTTACAATTCCCGCAGATCTTTTTTTTTTGCACTTTTTTTTTGTTTGGAAAATTTTGTTTGAACCATCACTTCTACAGTAAAAACTTGGACTGGAACCCTTTTCCCTATCTGTGACATAAGGGACCACTCAACTCTCCACAAGGTTTGAAAAAATCCCCTTGGGTGACTTTTTTTGGTGGGAAAACTCCTTGAAATTATCCAGATATTACCCCCAAAAGTCTAAGGCATTTTCAAATGCATGAACGGGGCCATCCCCTTTGGCATGTTGTGTGGAAATTTTTTCCGTGCTCTGACCACTTTTACTCCATATTTTGTTTCTTGTAAAATTTTACCTTTGGATTTTTTTTTTAGGGGAATCAAACGCAAAAAAACATTGGAGGGACGGAACTAAAAATGACAACTTTTTTTGTTGCCCTTTCCTTTGAATACTTAAGTAAAAAATTTTGTCTTCATTTAAAAACACTTTAGTGTTGTAAATTCTTTTCTTGGATTTTTTTTCTTTGGCATTTTTCCGCCTTACTTTTCAGTGTTCCCCGAGGGTTTTCCTTTGCTTTTTAGCTGTTTAGCTAATTTTTATAAAGTAAAAAAATTTGGGTTGTAACTTGCGACCTTTTTTAAAAAACGGGTCCAAAACTTCATTCCCCAATGGTCGCTAAAGGGTTCCCAGCCGGGTGTGTCATCTTTGCCTAGATAGGGGAAGCCATTTGCAATATTTGCTACCCATTTTTAAACAGTACCAAATATTTGGGGCCATTTTATCGGGTTTTGAAGGCAGTATGCTAAAGGGACCCCTAGTTTTGTTTGGGGAAAAGGGCCTGCACCGTTATGTAGGGGCCGGGTTTGAACACGCAATACAATTTTCAATAAAACTGTCCCAACATTAAAAAAATAGAGAAAAATTGTCCGTTTGCAGTCTCTCCGATAGAAATTTTCTCATCAAATCTGAGAAACCTAAAATTTCAACAAAGCGGCCCCTGCTTGTCGCTTTGAAAAACGGTATTCCCCATATTACCCCAAAATACTCTAATCGAGTGACTTCGTGCCCAATTTTCCCACAGCAAAAAAATTTCGCAATGAAGCACAACTCCTCATCAGATAGGTAAAATGAAAATTTATTTTTCCTGCATGCTTCTGCAAGGTACATTCTTTATATGTGTCAATATTTTTAACAAAAAAAAAGCCAGCGCTCAAAACTTCGATAATGAATTTTTTCTGGGTATCCGTAGGGCCAGGTGCTTTCGAAAAAATATTTGCTGTCACGCCTACCAGGAAAGTTTCCCAATTTCAACAGTTTCCTTGAATACCATCCGCTGAAACTATATTCCTTAGTTTCCCCCTTTCTCTGGTGTTTTTTTGTTGCATTCCTTCGCCGCCATCGTTACGTTGTTCTTTTCTTTTTGGGGAGTTTTGTGTTTTTTTTGTCCACGCCAGGGGGAGGGTCCGAGGCAACATAACTGCATGAGCCGATCCCCAGTTGTGTGTTTGGAATTTTGGGAAAAAAAGTTGATAAATTTTTAAAATTTTTTGTTTTGAAGGGGTCCGTGACCCTGCGGATTAGCGGGGGGAAAATCCGCCCGGATATTCTCACCAAACCCGGGCCCGCCGCCCGCTCAGGTAAGAGCGGAGTTTCATCCCTGAAGCTCCGCTCCGAAACCCCCCCCTGGAGCCGCGGGGTCTGGGAAACGGAGCGTGTTGCGCGAAGCAAGCCTGCTCTGCCCCTACGGGCCCACCCGGGGGTTTTTGGACGGAGCTTCGGGCATGAGGGGGCAGGTAGGCCTTTTTTGCGGCAAAAATATCCAAAGGCTATTAGCCAAATTCTGTAGTGTGCACGGCCCCTAACTCAGTGGGGTGGAAAACAAATAAATACAATAACTACTTACTTCGGATTTGTTCCTTCTGAGTCTTCAGTTCACTTGAAAGTTCTGAGGAATGAAATTAACACTGTCAGAAACAAATACATGTTCCTGCAATTCGGATTCCGATCTTTTTCCGGTATGGATTGCAAAATAGCCCAAAAAAACCGAGGGGGGTTTATAAACGTTTTCTCCATATTCCCCACAATTCCATAATTCTATTTTCCCTGCTGAAAAATAGAAATGAAATAAAACTAAAAAAAATAATAATGTTTCCCCTTCAAAAGTAGGTGGCTGAATCAATTTACAGGCAGCTAAAAAATTTATAACAAAAATCCTGAAGTCTTCAGGCTCGTATTCTGCGTCTGTTCTTTTTGCTTTCAGCTGAATATATAAAGTTACTATCCAGATACTGTCTCCTGCAAAAACCAAGAAAAAAACCACCCTTCTTAAAAAAAGATGAGCTGGGTAAAAAGTATTTTGTTCAGCATTACACAGTAATACAACAGGAAAAAAAAGGAAAAATGTAAAAAGTTACATTAAATTTAACTAATCTATATGAAAAACAGGGGTAAATAAGACAGAGTGAAAAAAATTTTGCACAAAAATTTATAGCAACATTTAGTGACAAAAGGACCTCAAAAAAATAGTAGGAGTCAAAAGACTCCCTTCAGTTTTTGGGAATTTTGAAAAAAACGCGAAATTTTTCACCAAAATTTTTTATTCTCACAAATCTTTTTTCACATCATATTTGAGGAAAAGTCACCCGGGTTTTAAGCCCAATTTTAAAAATGAGTCACAGAAAAGAAATAAAAAACGAAAGGAGTCAAAATGACTCCATCAGTGTTTTTGTGAACAGATAGTCTTTAGATATTTTTTTGAAATACCACTTTGTGGGTTTTATAGGGTTCTGACGCCTAAGAGTTAAAATGTTTATTGTCAGGGTCTGTGTTTTAAATATATTTTAAAAAAGGTTATTTTTTAAGGGTTTTGGATTTTGTACGTAGCATAAAAAAATCCAAAACCTGGTGTTTCCCCCTTTTGGGACGGTTCCAGGGGGATATGCCCCTGATGGGTTAATGGAATAAAAAATGAAATGCGTGCCACTGAACAAGGTTCTCTCACCACAATAAATTTGTTTTTAGCATTTAAAGGGAAAGGAAATTAAGATATTAAAATCACTGATGTTAAAAATTTTTTCTTTGTCCAAGAGATAAAAAATTTAATCTACTGCCCGTGACACAAATTTTTCTAGGGGCCCCCAAACCCCTACTTGCTCTTTTTTTTTATGATTTTACCAGCCCTCTCCGACCATAGTGAGCACTCTGGTGAGTGTAATCTCTAGCCAAAAAGTTCTTATTTTAAACTAATACAAGTTTTAAACCCCTTTCTCGAGATTTTTGGATACAGATTTAAACCTTAAACAGTCTGTAACTGCAACAGAATCAGCTAGTACTCTGACTATATATACTCCATCTGTTGGAATGCTCCCTCAGACCATACTAAATGTACCTTTTCTGTCCTGACCTTTTGTCTGTCACTTTTGCCTTTTACCCATGAAAGTACCTGCCTCACCCGTATTTTTCTATGACCTGACTATGAAAGTACCCTCCGCCCTTATATTGTCCCCTGATTGACTACAAAAAATACCTGCCGCCCTGATGTTCTTCCTGTGACATCTGAAAATCCCCGCGCATTTACCCCTTTTTTCCCTTTTACTGATATGAAAACCCCAGCATGCCTTTTACCCCCGCCTCTCACCTCCGAAAGGGACCCCGCTCCCCGATTTCTTGTACCCATGAAAGTTCCCTGGCCAGTCCCCGTTTTTCCTGCCTTTGACCGACTAAAAAATACCCTCCCTGTTCGACCTTTTACCTATGCCCGACTATTAAATATCCTGCCTGTCCGCCCTTTTGTGGACCCGAATACAAGGTACCCTGCCGCACTGACCCCCTGCCTGTGAAACCCGGGGTTTCAAGGTCCCCGCTTTTCTAAATTTTTGCTGTGACCCATATGAAAGACCTGCCTGCTCTACCTTTTGCTGTGCCAAAGAAATACCTGCTGTCTGACCTTTGCCTGTGACCCAAGAAAGACCCCTGTCTGACCTTGCCCTTGACTATGAAATAGTCCTGTCCGACCTTCGGCTTTGACTTGACCATGAAAACACCTGTCTGCTCTGACCTTAAACCCGATAACAGAAAGTGTTTATTATGGCTTTGACACATTCAGCCCAAAAAATATTTGGGTACCCTTGAAAAGGAAATGATGGTTTGGGAAAACTGTAACAAAAAAGGTACTTCAGGTGTGAGTACCATTGGGAGGGTTTGTACTTACTGGGTTTGTTAAAGGGGGGGGGTTTTCGTTTCATTAAATGGTCTTCAGAAAAGGGGAATGAAAACAGCAAAATTTTCAATTGGATGTCCTTGCAAAGCTGCCTTGTTCTCACGTGTCCCTTTTCTTGTGTTTTTATTTACACTGATATCCAGTGTGGGTCTAATCCCTCCTGATTCCTCCTCCTTGCAATTCACTAGCTGAGAGCTCATTTACATTCTGTACAGCCCCTGGGTCGATTCACGGAGCTGTGTGTCTGACTCAGAGTTAGGGGCCGTAGCATTTTTCTGTTTCCACACCTAGCAGAAACAGACTGCAGCAGATTGTACAATGAGAAAACATGACAGTTTTGTCCCTGTGCCTAACTCTCCTGCATACACGCAGATCTGTGCCGTTCTTAGAAAGCTGTAATACATCTCCAGCTGTGAGAGGAGATCAGTGCTCAGATTAGATTGAATGCAGCCTGTGGTATGTATACAGCTCTTATAAAATAAGACTGATAGGGAGAGACACAGTGATAGGTCGACCCAGCGGGGCGGGGGGGGGAGTCTCAGGCCAGCCGTGAAGGGGGATGATGTCATCCAGCTGGGAGGGGAAGAAACGCCCCTGCATTCACAGAGCTGAGAAGCTAAGAGCAGTGTGAATCAGCCGAAGTAAGGAAGCGATACATCCCCTTTAAGCTCTGCAGACCAGTTAAAAACCGTAACTCCACCTTACAGTTAGGATCATGATAACAGTAGTTTTTTTTTTTTTGCCATTTCTCCCCAAAAGATGGATTCAGTACAACACGAACCATATCACTCGGATCCGAGCTGAATTTGACTTTGACCTGGATACAAAGCCCAACACTATGGGTCTATGGTTCCTCATTCACCTCCCTGTGAGGTTTTCTGTGTAATTTGTGTTTCCCTGTGACGTATGTCGCCTCTCTTCTCTGCAGCCAAGCAGCAGCATTTCCTGTTTGATAAGATTATGTTCCCACGGTTAGAATAGATGCCAAAAAGTATAGCGAATGCAGACCCCGCAAGGGGAGAGCGTAGATCCGGCGCACTTCAGAAAGGATGACGATCCCTCTCAGGGTAAATAAAAGGAATGGTTATCTTTATTATTAAAAGCACAATGGGCTTTTACCACTATGCATTTAAAACAAAGAGTAAAAACAGAACAAAGCTTGACGCGTTTCGCGCGGAACACCCACGCTTCTTCAGAAGCATACAATTGTTCTACCAGCGTGTTGTTTAAATAGACAAAACTTAACGGTCATAATCCAATTAGGTTGAATTCAGCAATTTTCTGATGTGATGACTTTGAATTGCGGCATTCAAAACGTAAGGGTGTCCATGGTTGAACGGGACATCTGTCAATCAAAGTCGAGCGGCCGGATGTTACTTTGAGAAATAGCGTGATTGGAAAGAAGGCATGTCAGTCAATTTCTGACATTCTATCTAGATGGATACAGATACGAACTCTTAGAATACATTTAACAAATAAACATGTGTAGATGTCGTCACACTAAAGTCTCTAAAACATACCACTAACATTCTAGATATAATATTATACTAACAATGGACTTTTAACTTAGACTTTTTGATAGGATTAAGATAAAAAACTGTTAAATATGAGCAGTAAAACTAATTAGTCAACATAACAAATGAAAATCGTGATATGCCTTTTTAATCGTAATATGTTAGAAAAAAAGGAAAGAAGAAAAGAGAATAGTGTCCAAAGTAAAGTAATTCAATTAATAATAATGTTTAGTGTTCTGACTATACTCACTACGTACCCCAAGACTATTAACCGAAGACCAGTAAACCTGGAGAACAATATGAAAAATATAATAATAAAGAAGGTGAAATTTATGAACCCCGAAACCAAACAATAAGCAAAAAGCCTCGATTGCACCCGAACATAAACGGAATATATACATACTGAAAAAATAACATTCAAGATTATTATTACTATTCTTCGTTATTAAAGAACCCCTAGGGATATGTGAAAAATAGAATGTAAATTATTATAGCACTGTTTCAACTGTGTCGTTTAGACCTTTCGGGTGTACAAAAAGTACACAAATATTTCAATGGAAATCCACACAATCTCCTCTTCTTGCAGCTTCTCCTGGTGACAGATTTTCCCTCCCCATGCTAATATCTGCCATGCGCAATCTCCTCTTTGCAGCTCCTTTTCGTGCCAGATGTCCATGAGTTCAAGACACCGACCAATCAGGTTGGCTACATTTGGCTGGATTTGAGCGCACAGTATGTCTCTGAATACTCTCCAGGATGTGGGAATATCAATATCCAAATCTACCATACAGAGAAGACTGCATGAAAATAAATACAGAGGGTTCACTGCACGGTGCAAGCCACTCATAAGCCTCAAGAATAAAAAACCAAGATTGGACATTACTAAAAACAAAACAAAAAAATCCAGCACAGTTCTGGAAGAACATTCTTTGGAAAGATGAAACCAAGATCAACCTCTACCAGAATGATGGAAAGAAAAAAAGTCTGGCGAAGGTGTGGTACAGCTCATGATCCAAAGCATCCCACATCATCTGTGACACACGACGCAGGCAGGGTGATGGCTTGGGCATGCATAGCTGCCAGTGGCACTGGGTCACTAGGGTTTATTGATGATGTGACACAGGACAGAAGCAGCTGCATGAATTCAGAGACATACTGTGTGCTCAAATCCAGCCAAATGCAGCCAAACTGATTGGTCTGTGTTTCATAATACAGATGGACAATGACCCAAAACATAAAACCAAAGCAGCCCAAGAGTTTATTAAAGCAAAGAAGTGGATTATTCGTGAATGGCTGAGTCAGTCACCTGATCTCAGGCCAACAAAGGTCACAAACAAACAGCAACTGAAACCCGCTGCAGTAAAGGCGGCAGAGCATAAAAAAAGAGGAAACACAGCGTCTGGTGATGTCCATGAGGTCAAGGCTTCGGCCGTCATTGCCAACAAAGGGTTTTCACCAAGTATTGGAAATTAACATTTTATTTACAATTATTTCATTTGTCCAATTATTTTTGGTCCTCTTTAAAAACAGGACGGCCCATGTTAAGGAGCTGAAACTCCGAAACCCTTCATCCCATTGTAATGTGATCCCTCTCAAATGAAAGCTGAAAGTCTGGACTTTATGTCCGTGTCCATTATAGAACTATATAACCTGAATATGTTTCAGTAAACAGGTACAAAAATCATTTGTGTCAGTGTCCAAATATATATGGACGTCACTGTATATAGTTGTTACCTGTCTGTGTAATCCTGTCTGGAATATTGAGGAGGAGACTGTCAGAAGGTGAGCTCCACAGAAAAAGGGTCAATCTTTTGTCAATGGTGGATCCTGTGTTATTTATATAGAGGTGTTACCTGTCAGTGTAATTCTGCCTGTAATAGTGACGATAAGATTACATAGAAGTGATCTCTACAGAACAAGAAGGGTCAGTCTATTGTCAATGGTGGATCCTGTGTTATCTATCTAGCGATCTCATATCTATCCATCTCATATCTATCTATCTCATATCTATCTCATATCTATCTATCTCATATCTATCTATCTTCATATCTATCTATCTCATATCTACCTATCTATCTCATATCTATCTATCTCCTCTATCTATCTATCTATCTATCTATCTAACCCATATCTATCTATCTCATATCTAGCTATCTATCCCATATCTATCTATCTATCACCTATCTATCTATCTTCTATATTCTATCTATTACTCTATCTCATTCATATCTATCTATCTATTCCTATCTATCTCTACTCTATCCATATCTATATCCCTATCTATCTCATTTCTATCTATCTCATATCTATCTATATCTATCCTATCTATCTCATATCTATCTAAACTATCTTATTCTATCTACATATCTATCTATCTATCTATCCTATCTCTCTCATATCTCTATCTATCTATTCTATCTATCTATCTATCTCATATCTATCTATTATCTATCTATCTCATATCTATCTATTCTATCTATCATATCTATCTATCTATTCTACTATCATCTATCTATCTCATATCTATCTAATATCTCATATCTTATATCTATCACTCATATCTATCTATATCTATCTCATCTATCTATCTATCTATATCTATCTCATCTATCTCCTATCTATCTATCTATCTATCTATCTATCTCAATACTATCTATCTATCTCTATCTATCATCCTATCTATCTATCTCATTTATCTATCTATCCATATCTATCATATCTATCTATCATCTCTATTCTATCTATCTATCTCATTATCTATCTATCTATCCCTATCTCTATCTATCTATCCATATCTATCTATTCATATCTATCTAATCTCTCTCATATCTATCTATCTATATCTATCTATCTCATATCTATCTGTATCTCTATCTATATCTATCTATCTCATATCTATCTATCTATATCTATCTTATCTCATCATCTATCTATCTATCTATCACTATCTACTATCTATCTATCTATCCTATCTATCTATCTACATATCTATCTATCTATCTATCTATTCTATCTATCTATCTATCTATCCATATCTATCTATCATACTATCTATCTATCTCAATCTATCTATCTATTCTATCTATTCTTCTATCTATCTCTATCTACTATCTATCTCATATCTATCTCATATCTATCTCATATCTATCTCATATCTATCTCATATCTATCTCATATCTATCTCAGTGCATCTCAAAAAAAATTAGAATATCATTGAAAAGATAATTGATATCAATAATTTAAGTCAAATAGAGAAACCCATATATTGTGTGGACTCATTACAGTGTGAATTACAAGGTGTAATATAATACATTTCTGAGCCCTATAACAAATAAAAAAGATCCTGGAGAGTCCCTTTGATTTTCAATGGGATTTTATTTTTTTGAGATGCACTAGTAGATGTTACCTATCAGTGTAATTCAGAAAGTAATGACAAGGAGGAGACTGCTGAGAAGTGATCTCTACAGAACAGGAGGTGTCAGCCTCTTGTGAATGGTGGATCCTGTGTTATCTATATATAGGTGTCGCCTATTAGTGTAATTCAGAAAGCAATGATAACGAGGAGATAGCTGAGAAGTGATCTCTAGGAGGTGTCTGTCTATTACTAGGCTTAGTAACCAGAGGAAAAACTACAAGTTTACACGATTTAAAGGGGTTTTGCCACGATGTAATGTTGACGTGGGATCCTCCAAAATGGGTATTTTATCACTTTTCTAAATATATGTGATTACAAAAATTGCAGTCTGAGAGAGCAGACCTTCCTTACATGCCCTTGGTTACTTCAAAGCTTCTATTAGATACGACCTGACAAGAGCTGCTGGCCGGGCTTGCGCAGAGAACACTTCTTATCTGATGAAAGGGAGCTGAAGAAGCTTTCAAGGCACCAGGTAGAAATATGTTGTCTTTTGTATACAGAATCCACTAGTTGTAGTTTGATTATTTGAGTGAACATTTCACATGATCCCTTATGCATGGCTCTGTGCTCTGGCTGTGTCTCTCTCTCTCAGCTCAGTGTGGCTTGTTTACATTTGATTCTTAGCAGATAAGGCACGTCCTGGCAAAACCCCTTTAATTAAAAAAAAATACAGAACGCGATGTGCAAAATTAAGAACCCCCCCCCCCCCCCACACACACACACAAAAAAAAAAACATATTTAACATAGAACCACATTCCTGCCCCTCACTCTGGTGTTTGTAGAACATTCCAAATGTCAACATTGTAACAAGAAGATACTGGGATCCAGTGATACATTGTAACATAATGGAGGGGGATTGTTGATACAAAATATGAAGGCTTGGGGCATAAAATATTTAGGAAATGTGTCAGCTAATGAATATGCATCTAGTAGCAGTATGCTGCAGTAGGGAGTTGGCGGTATATTCAGCTATGTGAGTCCAGAATAGAAAAAAAGTCCTTCTCCTCGTTCCCTGCCTTGCCACAGCAACGGGACCAAAACAGCATTTTTTTCCTTATACGTACCACCCCAATTTGCCTTCGTAATCCTGAAGCTGCTCGATTGTAGGGCAAAAATTTTACCCCCCTATTTGGGGGAAGAGGCCTAAACAGCCCTGTGCACGTGGTGGCCAGTCTATAACAGCACATAGAACTTGGATACCACAGTGTTTCTAGATACCCAAATGGGGCCCTTTTTAAAGGGGATTTTCCCACAAAGACACTTACTCTCATCCAACTTCCCGTTTTTGGGGGGGTCCCGCTTTTTGGGGGGTCCCCTCCCCCCTCCCGGGGGATGGATTTCCCCCCGCCGCCCGCAGGAGCCCGGGAAGAAAGTGGATTTTATTTATTAATTTTTTTTAACTTTAGGGGGGTCTACCTCAAAAGAGAGGGCAACTACCTGGCAAAAGAGGGGCCAACCGGGGACAGAGGGGGCACTACCTGGCAACAGAGGGGACAAACTACCCGGCAAAAGGGCACTACCTGGGGAACGATGGGGGGACTACCGGCAACAGAGGGGGCACTACCTGGCAACAGAGGGGGCAACCTGGGAACAGAGGGGGCACTACCTGGCAACGAGGGGGGACTACCCGCTAACAGAGGGGGCCTACCTGGGAACAGAGGGGGCATCTACCTGGCAACGGGGGGGGCAAAATACCTGGCTAACAGTGGGGGGGACTACCTGAACAGAAGGGGCACTACCTGGCAACAAGGGGGGAATTTCCCGGCAACAAGGGGGGCATCTACCTGGCAAACAAAGGGGGGACCCACCTGGCAAACAGATGGGCACTAACCCGGCAACAGATGGGGCCGACCCGGGAACAGATGGGGCACCCACCCGGCTGCAATGGGGCCCTACCTGGCAACAAAGGGGGGCACCTACCTGGCTACAAATGGGGGGCACCTACCCCCGGGTAACAAAGGGGGCATCTACCTGGCTACAAATTTTGGGCCCACCCGGGTCAGAGGGGGGGTCTACTTGGCTACCAAAGGGGGGCATCTACCCGGGCCCTTTTAAAAAGGGACTACCTGGTTTTTTGGGGGGGTTTCCCCCTGGGTATAAGGGCATCTACCTGGCTTTCTTCCAAGCCTTATGCAGTTGGGTGGGGTGGGGGTTTTTTTTTTTTGAAGGGGCCCGGGCATAAACCAAAAAGATGGGCGTTCCATGCAAATTTTTTTCCGTGGCGCGCTAAACCCCGCCGCCCACTTTAAAATTTTCCTTCTTTTTCATTTTTTGAAAGTTGCCAACTAAGCACTTACTGCAAACCCAAATCACTCAAGGGTTTTCAGTGAATTGGGGGACAGCCAGCTTGGACCCCTTTTCCTCCAAATTTAAAGCTTTTGGGGGTCTGGAAAAATTTTCCCCGCACCAAGGCCCTAATTTAAAGCTCCGGGGCCCCAGTGCAAAATCCAATTTAAAAGGGGCCCCCCCCAAACCCTGGGGGCCATTTTTTAAAACCAGGAAACCCTTATGCGGGACAGGGGAAATGTTTGGGCCCCCCCAAGGCTCCAGGACCCAGTAGACCAAATTCTGGGACCCCGATAGGGGTGCACCCCCGCCACGCACACTGTTTTTAAATTTGCTTAATGGGGTGGAATTTTAAATTTTGGCAAAATTTGTTGCCTTGTCCCCATTTTTTAACCACCCCTTCTTTTTTAAGTCACACCCAATCTGTCCTGAAAGCAACACCAGGCCCCATCTTTCTTTCCAGCCGCAATACTGATGCCCTAAACCCCGGTCCCCTTTTTGCACTGGGTTTTCCTATTTTAGTAAAAATACCAAAATAAAAATCATCACTCCCACCCCTAAAGCTCTCCACAGCAAATGCTCCTCCTTACATCTCCTCCCCATCCTGTCCCACCACCCTAACCGGGCTCCCAAAAGCGCCCGCAAACCCTACATCTCCTCTCTCATCCGTCTACCACCCCACCCCCTCTCTCCACTGGCTCATCCCTACATCTCCGCCCCCATCTTTGTATACCACCCTAACCGGTTTTCTCCACAGCGCTGCACCCCCTACATCTCCCTCCATCTCTGTCCCACCACCCTACCCCTCTCCCCCACTCTCCACTGTGCTGCACCCCCCTACATCCCTCCCTCATCCGTCTACCCCCCCTAACCGGTCTCTCCACAGCGCTGCAAACCCGCTACATCTCCTCTTTTCAACTCGTCTACCCCCAATACCCGGTCTCTCCACAGCGCTGCACCCCCCACCTCTCCTCCCCCCATCTCTGTCCCACCCCCCCCACCCCGGGCCCCCTTCCAAAAGCTTGGGAAACCCCCCTTTCCTTTCCCTCCCTCATCTCTTTCTACCACCCTACCCGGGCCCCTCCCCAAACGTTTCACCCCCTACCTCCCCTCCCTTATTTTTGTCTAAACCCCCCCTACCCACTCCCCACAGTGGGTGCACCCTCCAAAATCTCCTTTCCCCCATCTCTGTCTACCACCCAAACCCCGGGCCTCCAAAAGCGCTTCCCCCCCTATATTTTCCTCCCCCATCTCTGTCTAACCCCCCTAACCGTTTTTCTCCACAAACTGCACCCCCTACCTCTCCTCCCCCATCTCTTCTACCACACTACCTGGGCCCCTCCACAGTGCTGCACCTCCCACATCCCCCTCCCTCAAACTCTGTCCCCCACTCAACCCCGGCCCCTCCCCAATGCTGCACCCCCTACATCTCCTCCTTCAAACCTGTCCCACCACCCTAACCCCCGTCTCTCCACAGCAAATGTACCCCCTAAAGTTCCCCCCTCCCTCATCTTGTCCCACCACCTACCCCCGTCCCCTCCACAGTGCCCGCAAACCCCCTACACCTCCCCCCATCCGCTACCACCCTAAACCCCCTTTTCTCCACATGGGCACCCCCCCACACTCCTCCCCAACTCTGTCAAACCCCCCTACCCGGTCTCACCCCAGTGCTGCACCCCCCTACTCCCCCTCCCCCATCTCTGGCTCCACCCCCAACCCCGTCTCCCCACAGGGCTGCACCCCCAAAACCCCCCCCCACATTTTTCTGTCCCACCACCCCCACCCGGGCCCCTTTCCCCAATGCTGCCCCCCCACATTCCCCCCCCATCTCTGTCTACCACCCTAAACCCCGTCTCTTTCCCTACAACGGCCCCCTCCCCAAACTCCTCCCTCATCTCTTCTACCACCCTACCCCCCCTCTCTCCAAAATGCGGGACCCCCCACACTCTTCCCCCATCTCTGTAACCCCTACCCATTTTTCCCCCAAAAGCGCTTTCACCCCTACTTCTCCTTTTTCCCCCCCTCTTCCCGTAAAACCACCCTACCCCCCCTCTCTCCACAAATGCTGCCCCCCCCTACATCTCTTCCCTCATCTCTGTCCCACCACCACCGGGCTCTCCACAGCGCTGCAAACCTTCCCACAAACTCCCCCTCATCTCTTTCTACCCCCCCTACCCCCACTCCCCAGCGCTGCACCCCCCTATCTCTCCTCCCTCATCTCTGTCTACCACCCTTTCCCATCTCTTTCCCCAGCGCTGCACCCCCCACATCCCCCCTCATCTCTGTCTACCACCCTACACCCCTCCCCTCCACAGCGCTGGGACTCCTTAAAAATCTCCCCCCTCAAATCTGTCTACCCTCCTACCCCATCCTCCATAGTGCTTTCAAACCCCCTACATCTCCCCCCCCTCATCTCTTTCTACCACCCCACCCATCTCTCCTCTCCCCCCCAAAACCCCCCACATCTCCTCCCTCATATCTGTCTACCACCCCCACCCGCTCTCCCCCACAGTTTCCCGCACCCCCTACCCCCCTCCCCCTAAATTTTGTCTAAAACCCCCCAAACCCCCTCTCCCCCACCCCCTGCCCCCCTACCTCCCTCCCTCATCTCTGTCTTCCAAAAACCCACCCGCTCTCTCCCCAAAACGCTGCCCCCCTACCTCTCCCTCCTCATCTCTGTCTACCACCCTACCTGGTCTCTCCACAATGCTCCCCCCCCCACCCCCCTTCCCCCCCCCTCATCCCCTGTCTACCACCCTTTCCCGGTCTCTCCCCCATGCTGCACCCCCCACATCGCCTCCCCCATTTCTGTTTACCCCCCTAACCCCTCTCATCCACAGCGCTGGGACCTCCCACAAACTCCTCCCCCATCTCTGTCTACCCCCCTACCGGGTTTTCCCCACAGCGCTGAATTTCCCCAACCTCCTCCCCTCATCTCTGTCTAACCCAAAACCCCACCCGCCTCTCTCCCAGCGGGGCCCCAAAACCCCCTTTCAAAACTCCTACTACCCAACCCGGTCTCCCCCATAGTGTGCACCCCCCTTTCCCTCTCCTCCCCATCTCTGTCTACCACCCTAAACCCCCGGTCTCCCCCCCTGCGCAACCCCCCAAATCTCCTCCCTCGTCTCTTCACCCCCCCTACCCCCCTTTTCTCCACAGCGCTCCCCCCTACTTTTCCTCCCTCATCTTTTGTCTACCAAACCAAACCCCCCCCTCCCCACAGCGCTGCACCCCCCTACATCTCCTCCCTCATTTTCTGTCTACCACCCAACCCGCCTCCCACAGCGCTGCAAACCCCCCCCTTCCCCCCTCCCCCCACTCTGTCTTTCCCCCCTAACCCCCCCTCTCTCCACAGCCTGCACCCTCCAAAAACTCCCCCCCTCATCTCTGTCTCCACCCTAAACCCGTTTTCCCCCACAGTGCCCACCCCCAAAATCCCCCTCCCTCATCTCTTCTACCAAACCCCACCCGGGCCCCTCCACAGTGCTGCCCAAAAAAACCCCCCCCTACATCCCTCCCTTTATCTCTTTTCTACCACCCTACCCCCCTCTCCCCCCACAGCGCTGCCCCCCCCTACATTCCTCCCTCATCTCTGTCTACCCCCCCTACCCCCTCCTCCACAACGCTGCACCCTCCTACATCCCCCTCCCTCAACTCTTCTACCACCCTACCCCCCGGGCTCTCCACATTTCTTCCACCCCCAAAACTCCTCCCCCCTCTCGTCCAAACCCCCTACCCCGTCTTTTCCCCAATGCTGCACCCCCCTAAATTTTCCTCCCTCATCTCGTCTACCCCCCCCACCCCGCTCCTCCACAGGCTGAACCCCCAACCCCCCCTCCCCATTTTCTTTCAAACCCCCTAACCCGGGCCTCCACACTTTCTGCTCCCCCTACAACTCCTCCCTCATCCTTTCTAACCCTCCTATCCGGGGCCCCCACAGTGCTGGGACCCCCTACCTCTCCTCCCCCCCTTTTTTGTCTACCACCCTGCCCGCTCTCCCCCAAACTGCTTTTGAACTTTTAAAAAACCCACCTCTGTCTTCTGAACCCCAGCCCGGCACAAGTGGGAAACCCGTTTTTCCCGGAAAAAACACCCCCCCCATTAACAGGCAAACTCAAAACTCCCCCAAAAACTTTAAAAAAGTGCTCAAGAATAAATCTTTCCTTTTATAGGCCCGGACTATCAAGATACTTTTTAATTTGGGGACCCCACCCTTCCCCACTTTTGCCCCCGGGTTTTTGTCACACACAATTTTTGTCACTTGCCCTGCCTCAGTCTTTGGGCCCCACAGGCACTTTTTTCTTTTTAATATAATGTACCCGTCTGGGTGGCAGCTTTTAAACCACTTTTTTTTGTAAACCAAACCCCCTTTTTAAAGAAAATGGGCCGGGCCCTTTTAAACGACACTTTTGGGCGGAAACTGTAAGTATTTATTTTTTGTATTTTGTTTTTTATTTTTTTCTGTACGTAACCCCTAAATTGGGTTAATTGGGTGTAGAATATTTGGCGGGATAGAAATAAAAATTTTAAATTTTAAAATTTTTATTTTCCCCCAAATCAAACACAGAGTGGGGGGGCCCAAAATTAAAAAAATTAAAGGGGGTTTTCCCCACAAAATTGAATTTATCTCACCCCGGCCCGTTTTTCTTGGGTTTCATTTTGAATTCAGGGGCGTGTTTACTGGCTTCCACTAGGCTGCAGTAGAAGCCAGGTCTGTAGCTATAGCAATCAGCTCTGGCAGCCCATCCGGATAGATCAAACAGGTCTGAACCTATAGCAAACAGCGCTGGCAGCCCATCATGAGAGATTGAACAGGTCTGTAGCTATAGCGACCACAGGAGCTGATGCAGCCCATACAAGAGGGGATATCTAGGAATAGGTAGGACACTGTTAATGGACATATATTGCAAAGTGACTTGTTTATGCAAGATCTTTAACATAAAAAGCAGCGATCCCTGTATTGAGACAACCCCTTTAAAGTCGCGGACCAAGGTGGATATTTATTGAAAAAATGTCTACAATTGATGAAGTTTTTAGTTCTAATCCCACTGTCTGAGTTGTTTCTCCCTTTGAGCTCCTCTTATCTTATCAGTCCTCCCACTGTCTGAGCTGTTTCTGCTGCCACTTGGTCCCTTCTATGTTCTATTCAGGGGGTAGGCTCTTGAGTTAAGGCAGTGTTACACACAGAAGCAGTGCGTTTCTGGTGGGATTTAAAATACATCCACAGCTGTGTCTCTAATTAACTCAGATGTTGCCAATAAATCTATCAGAAGCTTCCAAAGACATGACATCATCATATGGGCGGTCCCACATTGTGTAAAGGCAAAGTAATCCCAGTGTATGGAAACTTTTCACTTTGTAGAATGTGATAAAAATTCCTTAAAGATTCTTTCTCTCATTATTCTGCATTTGGCAAATAGAAATAATTTTGGTTCCTAATTGACCTAAAACGGGGAAGGTTTATTCTGATTTCATGTCAGATAGTGAGAAAAACCTGCAGATGGGGCTTATTATATGGTGTATGGAAACTTTTGGTTTCAACTGTATCTGTATGGCAACTGAGATTATTGTAACATTACATTACTTAATTCCCAGAATCTTCTAAGACCCACAACATGTCCCTCAGATTCTTTAGCCACCCCCTACGATAAACAACCTGTTTTCCTAGTATTTTATAATCAAAGCAATGGTTAGATAAGTTGTGTTTCTCGTCTTAATTAAATACTTTAATATTGACTGACGTACCAGGTGATATGCTGCAAATTAATTATTAGTAAAACAAAACAAAGATAATATAAAAGTTGTGTAGAAAAATATGTTGATTAGAAGTAACCAATTGTAGTGTATTATGATTAAACTAACCAATTGTATTGCAAATTGTAATAAAAAATGTGAAGTAATGATGATGATGTTAATGTTGCCACACCTCCTGTACAAAAACTTGTATGTATTAACCAAAATAAAGAATTTGGCTTCTGAATCAACTTGATGTCAGCAGTCAATCCTCCGACATAATGTGCATTTGTCCATTCTGATATTAACTTGGAAACCGGCATAATGAGGTCTAAGCCGTGGGGATTATTGCGATGACTACTTCCTAAAAAATAAAAATAAAAAGTTCCATGTATCCGAATATAACACCAATAAAAACTACAGCCCGCAAAAAAAAAAGAAACAAGATGAAAAAAGAAAAGAAAAACTATTGGTCTCAGAATATGGCTCTGCAAAGCAACCAAAAACATGAAAAAAATCTCAAAAAAAGTACTAAAATATACAGAAAACCAGGTAACTTTGGTTGGAATTGAACCAACCTGCAGAAAGCATAAAACATTTTTTTCCGACCGACACAGGGAATTCCATCAAAATCCAAATCAAGATCCAAATGAAAACAACCAAAAAATAGTGAAATTGGGTTTATTTTCACTCTCCAGCCCACAAAGAATTTTATTTTTTTCCAGTTCATTAGATGGTACAGTACATGGTATCATTAAAAAAAAAACAAGGTGTAATATGTCGATGGAGAAAAATTTTTAAAAAAAGTTACGGGTCATGGAAGATGGAGAGGAAAAAAAGAAGGCGGCGTGTACGGAAATCTACGGTGGCCAGAAGGGGTTAAGGGAAAAACCTCACCCAAACTGTGTTCACTTTATGACTCCAGAAGATACAATATATCCTTATTACAGAATAGTGTACAAGGGATTGGACCCTTAGTGGTCAGGTAGCCTAAAAGGGATAAAAATACCATTACAATAAAAAGTTTTAAAATTCTAAAAAATAGAGTTCGGAACTCTCCCCTTAGCATTCTGCAAATGAAAAAGGGAAAAAAAAAAATGCATCACTGCTATCAACATATCCGTAAAAAAAAGTCAAATAATATTAAAATATTAAATTATTTAGTCCACACGGCGAACGCTATAAAAAAATATCGACTTCTAAAATTGCTAAATTTTGCATCTGAGGGCCCTTTGACACATAGGAGATTTGGAGACGGTGTGTTATAAATTACAAAAAATCAAAACAATTTGGGGTTAAAAGGCAAATT
>JAODAL010063380.1:0-19272 GCA_025379985.1 Phyllomedusa bahiana
AGGAAGAGCGTCCCCCCCCCCCCCTTACACGCCAGGAGAACCCCCCCTGCCCCCCCCCCCTTTCCCCGGGGAAAGGAGAGACCGTCCGCCCCCCCCCCCCCTTACAACCCAAAACCCGCCGCCCCCCCCCCACACGCCAAAAACGCCCCCCCCCCCCCCCTTACACACCGGGGAAACTCCTTTCCCCCCCCCCACACGGCCAAGCCCCGCCCCCCCCCCTGCCTGCCAAAACGCCCCCCCCCCCCCTTACACGCCAGGAGAGGGGGGTCCCCCCCGCCCCCCCCCTTACCCCGGCCAGGAAGATGCGTCCTCCCCCCCCCTTACACAGCGAAAGGGAATGCTCCTCCCCCCCCTACACGCGCGGGTAGAGGCGTTCTGCCCCCCCCCCCCCCCCCCTTATAAAAGGGGCATGACTGGCAAGGGGTGCCGGGGGAAGGGGTTTGCTGGGTATGTTTTTTTTTTTTTTTTTTTAATCCTACAGCTAGTAAGAGGCAGCGGGATTTTTGTGCCATATCCTTGACATCACTGCTCACAAACCGTTCACTTCCAAGTGGTCATGTCAAAGCAATAGCACATAACTGCTGAAGCCACCAATGGGTGCTAAGCTGACCGACGGGAAGCGGGGTCAACCCAAAAAAGGGAGACACCCGCACCCAGTGGGTGGTGTGTGGCAAGGAAATCTGCCTTTTTATTTTAAAGGGTTTTCACTACATTGACCCCCCACCTCATCCTGTTTCTTGGTTTTCATTTTGAATTTAGGGGGGTGTTTACTGGGTTTTACAACTGCAAAAACAGGTCTGAGCTATAGAAAACCCGTGCTGGGGCCATCAGGGGAGATTGAACAGTGTAGCTATAAGGGCCTGAGGAGCGATGCAGCCCCTACAAAGGGATACTAGGAATATGGGACACTTTAATGGATAATGCAAAATGACTTTTTTTTTTCAAAATTTTTTTTAACATAAAAAAAAATCCTTTTAGTGAACAACCCTTTCATTTTGCAAAATAGCTTAAATTTTTATGGTTAGCACTTCTGCCTTTTTACATGGATCCATTTCAAATCCTTTAGAAACCAAAAATAATTTTTTTCTCAATGCACATACCATGAGTTTCTTTTTTCTTTTTTTTTTTCTTTCACTTTTTGACTATTTCTAAGGGGACAGAGGGCAAAGTAAATGACACACCGAGGGAACACCGCCACATTGAGTTTGGTATTTCTAAAGCAGAAAGAACTGACATACTGCCTGAAGGGGAGGGAGTGCAGTGCGACCAGGACTGAGGAGCTCTCATCACTGGTCGTATCCCCTAGAGATGAACTGTACACTATGGATCACTAAAGGAGCATCTAAAACAAAAATGGTCCAGAATTTATAATAATGATGAATGGTGAAAATGTTTATTATTTAATTTACAAAATTCCAACGTCAATTTTACTTTGTGGTAAAACCCCTTTAGTAGTATAAACTTTCAATCTTTTGCAACTTATCTTGGCTTCACACAGAGGAAAATAACTCCTTACTGGCCTCAGGCCAATGGCAATGTAGAGCGGTCCATGCAGTCAATTCTTCAGATCGACACCATGGAGCACTGGGAATTAGCAAGTTGTACAAATTCCTTAGATAGCACACTCCCTCATCTACTAGCACACTGCACCTATCAATGGGCCTCTGCATATCCCACTCCCGAGTGTCTTGGCAGCTACTGTCACTTATGTTGAAGGGGTTCTCTCACTACATTGATTCATCTCGCCTCAGTCCTGTTTTCTTGGTTTCATTTTGAATTCAGGGGCGGGTTTACTGGCTTCTACTAGGCTGCAGTAGAAGCCAGGTCTGTAGCTATAGCAACCAGGCTGGGAGCCATAGGGGATCCAACAGTCTGTAGCTTACAACCAGTGCTGCAGCCTATCAGAGATCAAACAGGTCTGTAGCTATAGCGACCTGAGGAGCTGATGCAAAACATACAAGAGGGGATATCTAGGAATAGGTAGGACACTGTTAATGGACATATATTGCAAAGTGACTTGTTTTTGCAAGATTTTTATTATAAGAAGCAATCCTTGTAGCGAGACAGCCCCTTTAAGCTTATACCTAATGATGGGGCTTATACTCTCATTTCTCTTGTCCCCGGGTCCAGCACCGCATCTCTCCGGTATTCTGTTGATATGCCATCACTTCCGAAAACAGACATCCAATTGGCTGCAGTGTCATGTGCCTGAACGTACATCACCATTGTTCACTTGATGGGGATATAATAAAAGCACGTACTGCCCAGTTTGGGAAGTGATGCATTCAACAGAAGCCGGAAACGCGGCGCTGGAACTGGAGGAAGGCAATTTTAAGTTTGTTTTAGTTCACTGGCCCCCCAGCTGATGTAATTTTTGTGGAGGTTGGACAACCCCCTGAACCGCGGGAGGGGAAGTTTGGGGTCCTTTTTTAAAAGTTCGAACCTAGTACATATTTTTTACCTCTCTTATTATCCTGAACACTTTTAAATCCCGGCGAAAAGGCCACCCTGTTTTGAAATACATGCTGCCATACTTTGAACAGATTCCCCCCGCCTTAATCACCTCATTTCTGTTTCTAATGCCCAAAAGAAGTGACATGTTCAATGATTATGATTTTCGAGCCGTACTTCAGGTGCATTGCAGCACAATTATGCCCTACAGTACACCACACACATACGCTGTGTCGACACAGAGGTACCATGAATATTGTCTGACATCAGGCTCATCTGTTTGGGATTGTTGAATGTATGATAAAAAAAAAAATAATAATCCAACTCAGAAGATGACCTTATTGCAGATACAGACTTGATCCCCCAAAAAATCTACTGACTTGTCATCTGCTCCAGCTGCAGTAACTCCACCAACAATGACCCCTTCACCTGCTAATGAGATGTCTCAATACTATCCAAAATGGACAAGGTGAAGGCCACCAAGTCACCTAATGGATCAGAGAGATTCTCCAATAAAAGTAAACTTTATCTCTGTAGTTCATAATAATAATAATTTATTTATCAGGAGGGTGGTGTTAGAATTGTACTGCAAGTGCCACTTCATCCTTTCCCATGTTCTGCCTGGCATCAATGTGGTTTTAGGGACAAGGAGAAAACCAGGTTGAAGCAGATTCTACAGACAAAGCTGTGGAGAAACAAGTGCCCTCTGACCCTGCAACCAGGATGGGTTTATTTGGCGTGATCTACATTCCTACCACCACATTGCCAGCCACATCCCCTGCCCCAATAACAATCCAGACCACATTAAATGCCTTCATAGACTCGTCAGACAGTAGATGCCGCCAACAGATTGCCAGCGACAGCCAGAGATTCCGTAATACTGGAAGAAACAATCCTCACCTCTAAGGGGAATGTTCACACGGTGTGTTGGATACGTTTTTAGTCGCGTGTTTGGATCCTGGTTTCAGACCCTTTAACAATGTGCAGTGTGATTTACAATGCTTTCAATGCAAAACATGCATCGGCGTTCAGATGAGTGATCGCCGATGCGTATTTTACATCCATCTTTCGGATCCGTTCAAAGAATGGTCATGTTAATTCTTGATCCGAAAGACGCAGCAGACGCCTGGTTTAAAATTATAGGGTGCGATCCTGCTGCAGCCAAAACGTATCCAACACAAACCTGCGTCCCGGATGTGATTTTTTTTTCTTTAACGTTATTTTTATTAACATTTTCAAAACATTAAGCACAAACAAACAATTCCCCCCAACATGGGGGAAGAACAAAGACAAATCAGGAAAGGGATGGGAGGGGAATGTAGGGGAAAGAGTGGATGTAGGAAGGTTATATATAATATATATAAAATATATATATATATATATATATATATATAACCATCTTAAATATACAATGAAAACAGAGAATGGTGAAACTACAATTATCTAGCATAAAACATGTCATATCAAGCAGATTACCGACAAAAGCAGGGGTTCGAGCATAAAGCAAAATACAACAAGCAATGCCAGAATCAAATAGAAAGGCAAACGAATGCCAAAATAATGCATTCTCTTTCATAAAGTCCAACCTACTCAAAAATGGCGTCTTAAGACATCCTAAAGGAAAAAAGTAAGAGAGAAGAGAAGAAGAAAAAAAAAAAAAAAGAAAAAAAAAAAAGGGTGGGGGGGGGAATATCCAGGGGTGCGTGGGCCCCCCCACCCGAACAAAAAGAAAAAATGACCACAAGTCGTGCCGGTTTTAATTTAACAAGCACTTTTTGGATGCGTTTTTTTTGGATCCCAAACGGATCAAAAATTCACTTCCGGAAATAAACGTAAGATATCCCCAGCCCCAAAACAGATTTTCCCAAAACAATTTCCCAACATTTAGGTAACCCACAGCCACAACGACTTTCTATAGGCCCCCAAGGTTAAGGGGCCGAAATTTAAAGGGAACCCTTTTTCAAATTTTTCAGGGGAAAAAATAAATTTTGGGGGTAGTAGAAAGGGTATAACACAATTTGTGGGGTCCCCCTGATAGAAGCTGGTATTATTTAAAACCTTTTAAAGGATTTAGGGTCATTCTAATTCCAGTGGAAAATTAAAAGTTTAGGAACGAGGGCCCCCTTCAACTCTTTTAGGTTTGGATACAATCTAACCGGGCCCAAAAAACATACAACTTTAAATTTTTTATTTTCCCTTTTACCAAGGTTTTTTCGGCCAACCCCCATTAACCCCCAAGTAAAAGTTTTTCACTTTAAAAACATGGGAAGGGAAAGAACATGGGTTTTAAAATTTAAAAAAAAACGAAAAACAAAAAGCGTTGTATGAAGTACAAGGCAAATCTACTGAGGGTTTAATGGGGAAAGTTTAAAATTTTGGTTTTAAAAAAAGACTGAAAAACTCATCCGTTGGCCAGAAAACCCCCAAAAAATTGAAAAATTTCTGCTGTTTTTTGTTTCATTGTTATGAGGTGGTGGAGTCCCATCTCATGTCACGCGGGCCCCCATGAAAATTTTATTACTCTCCGGGTTCCACCCAGCAGGGACCCCCCAAAATTTTGGGCTATTTTCCTTTAAATAAAATTCAAAAACCCCAAAAACCGGGACAAATTAAATTTAAAACACCCCAAAAAAATCAAACTTACTTGGGAATGGGGGAGAGGCCTGAAATCCATTCCCAAAAAGAAAAGGGGACCATAAAACCCCAAACAAACCCGGGGGGAAAGCCACAAAAACGGGGCAATTTCTGATGAAAAAATCACTCACACACCTACTATTCAAAGAGGGGGTTTTATTGCTTTATTAAAATGGCCCCCCCATCCAGCCCCTCCCCCGCTTCCCTTCCAAAACCATCCTCAACTCTGGGTGCCCTCTTTTCCACCTCTCTCCTACTAGTCCCCTGCCCTTCCCCCCCCTGTCAAACCCCCTTTACGTCTAACCGTGCTTCCGGGGGGGTCTGGGGCCCACAGGGGAAATTTATCTTGGGGGCCCCAAACCCCACTGTACGTAAAAATAAAATTTCCGGCCCCCTCGGACCCTAAATGCGCCCATTTTTTTTTACCACAAATACATTGTGTAAAAAAAACTATAATTTTGTAGGAAAAAATAGTAAGTGAGTCACAAATTTTTGTCAAATCCCAACTATCATTTAAAACCCCCGGGCTAAATGCCCAAACCATTAAACCCCTCCACCCACATACAATATCCCCCACCACCCACATACAAAATCCCCCCCCCCCCACCCAAACCAAAACCCCCCCCACGTTTTCCCCTTGGCACCCCCTCACCACCTTCTAAAATAACACCAGAAAAAAGGGAGAAGGTAACCCCCAAACACAGGGGCAGGGGTCCCTCACTCTTAAAAATCAGGGGGGCAAAACGTACCTGCCCCTATACTAAAGCCCAAAATAAAACCCACAACACCGCCATATGAGACCCATTGAAAGGCCCGAAACAAAACCCGCTCGGGATAACCTAACCAAACACCACCCAAAAAGAACCCAAAAATGTGGGGCAACAACCCAAACCTTCCCGGGTATAACCCAAACAACACCGCCATATAGAACCCCCCCTAAAGTTTGGGGAACACCACCTCCCGGTTTAAAACCTACAACACCCCAAAATAGAGACCCACATAGAGGTCCGAACCCCCAGCTCCGGAATTAAACCCACAAAACCACCCCAAAAGAGAAACCCCATAGTTTAAAAACCCCCAGCTCGGGTATAAAACCCAAAAACACCCCACAAAAGGGGGACCACCCTAGAGGTCAGACAAACCCCTCAGGTATAACCTACAAAATTACCGCCAAAAGAGACCCATAATTTAAAAAGGGGCAAAACACCAGCCCCAGGTATAACCTACAACACCGCCCCTAAGAGACCACATAGAGGGGCAGAAAACCAGCTCAGGTATTACCTCCCAAAAACCCCCCAAATAAAAAACCACATAGAGGTCCCGACACCAACTCCGGTAAAAACCTACAACCCTTGGGCCCTAATAGAGACCACATAGAGGAAAAGACACCAGCCAGATAACCCCAAAAACACCACCAATAGATACCACATAGGGTCCCGGGCAAAACCCACCCAGGTTTTACCTACAAAAACTGCCCCCCCATAGGAAAACCACATAGAGGTTTAGATACCACCCAGGTAAAACCAACCCCCAAACCCCCATATTTGTAACCCACCTAGAGGCAGACACCAGCTCAGGGGATAACCTACCCCAAAAACCCCCATAAAAAAAACCCCAATAAATCAACACCAGCTCATGATAACCTACAAAACCGCCATATAAGGGGAACCCCCATAGGTCAGACACCAGCCAGGTAAAACCACAAAAACCGCAATTAGGGGACCACCCAGAGGGCAACACCAGCCCTTAAAATCCCCATCCCCAGGGGAATAATGGGCTACAGCACTGAAACCAATAAAAGTAAAAATAAACCCCCGGAAAAAACCCGGAGGTCCCCCCGGAACTTCAATCTGAAAGAGTCGTTCTCTTCTCTCATAAACCCTTCTTATTCTCTTTTCTTCTGCCTTTCCTTTTCCCCACCGCCAAAGATACCTTTTTCCCCCCCCACAAATCATCCCCGCAGAAATTACAACAAAATAAACTTAAAAATCCCTTTAATTTTCCAGCCCCCTCTTTACCCATTCCCAAACCCCCTTTTACAAACAGCCCAGGGGGTGGGAGAAGGCGGGACAAGCCCAAAAAACTTAAAAGGGCCCATATTCTAGTTGGAGTTGGGGGGGAAAAGGGTCAACCCCCCTGGAATAAAAGGGTAAAAAAACATGGCTGCTGCTCTCTTTAATTAATATTACCCCAAAAGGGAAGTAGGGAAAGAAACCCCCCCGGGGAAGGGGATGCAAATAGAAAAACCCCAGGGAAAATAAAAGGCCCTATTTAGGTAATGCCCCCCCCTGGAAAAAAAGTTGGGGAGGCCATCCCCAGGACGGCGGTGGGTACCTACCCACAGGGGGGAAGTAAAAAAGCCCCCCAAAGGGGAAATAACAGGCCCCAGTTAAAAAAAGTAGGGTTCGCCCCAAATTTTTGGTGGGGCTCCTTTTTAGGTAGGGCTTTAGGTTTTGGTTGGGTTTTCCCCCCGTTTTAAAATAAAGCTTTAGGTTTGTTAAAAAAACCCCCCCTTTATAAGGCCTTCCCAGAAACCCCCCCTTTTTGGACCCCCTTTATGTAGTAAAAACAGCAGTTTAAGGGGGTTCCTTTTGGGATATACAGGCATAAAGGGCCCCCTTTTGGTAGTAATACAGGCAAATTTAAACCTCCTTAAAATAGTAAAACAGGCCCGTTAGGGGGCTCCCCTTTAAGGGTAGTATACCGGGGATTAGGGGTCTCCTTTTAGGGAAAATTTTAACAAAACAGTTTAAGGGTCTCCCTTTAAGGGAGTATAATTAGGCAAGTTTTTTGGGGTCTCCTTTAAGGGAAATTAAAAGGCCCTTTAGGGTCCTTTTTGGGAGTATAAACCAAATAAATTAGGGCCCCTTTAAAACTATGTGCAGTAATCACCCCCCCCCCCTTTTGCTAGGTTTTGGTAATTTAGGGGCCCCCCTTTTTTAGTATTTTAAATATTTCCCGGGGCCCCCCTTTTGCTTTTCAAGGGGCCCCCTTTTAGGGAATCAGGGCCCCCCTTTATAGGGAGTCAGGGGCCCCCCCCTTTAAAAATAGTCAGGGCCCCCTTAAATAAATCAGGCCCCCCTTTAAAAAAAATTTAATAGTCAGGGCCCCCCTTTAAAGGTCCGGGCCCCCCTTTAAACCCGGTTTAGGGCCCCCCCTAGGTAGTCAGGGGCCCCCCTTTTTGTAGTCAGGGGCCCCCCTTTAAATTTTAAGTAGTCAGGGGCCCCTTTAGCTAAACCCGGGCCCCCTTTAAACTGGTCAGGGCCCCCCTCTAAATTGTCAAGGGGGCCCCTCTAGAAAATAAAGGGGCCCCCTCTAGAGTTTTCAGGCCCCCCCCCTAGGTTTGTCAGGCCCCCCTTTAAAAAGTCAGGGGCCCCCCTTTAAAAGAATCAGGCCCCCCTTATTGAAGGGAGGGCCCCCCCTTTACCTGGGAAAACCCCCTTTTAAGTCCAAGGAAACCCAAATTATGTAGGGCCCCGGAAACCCCCTTTAAAGTAGCCGGGAAACCCTTTATAATCAGGGATCCCCTTTTAAAGTAGCCAGGGCCCCCCCTTTAACTAAGGCCCTGCCCCCATTTTGTTTTCCATTTCCCCCTTAGTAAACCCAGGGGCCCCCCCTTAGTAATCAGGGCCCCCCCTTATAGTCAGGGGCCCCCCCCCCTTTGTTTTGCCAGGCCCCCCCCCCTTAAAGGGAGCCAGGGCCCCCCCCCTTTTGGGAGCCAGGGCCCCCCCCCCTTTGTAGCCAGGGCCCCCCCCCCCCCCTGTACCAGGCCCCCCCCCCCCCCTTAGAGGCCCGGCCCCCCCCCCTTAAATACCAGGGGCCCCCCCCTTTGATATTTTAAAAAAAAAAAAAACCAAACAAAACCCCTTTCCTGGCTTCCGGCTCCCACTCCTGCCGCTCCCGGCGCTCCGAGCTCCCCCGCCGGGTTCCCTGCCGCCCTGCAAAAGGCGGGCCGGGGAAGTGAAAGTCACCGAAAGCGCCGGGCCCACTCACTTAAATAAGGGGCCGGCGCCCCGGGAGGGTGAAGGCCGGTTGCCTTCACCTGCCAAAGAGAGGCAAGAGCGCAGGGGCTAGTGGGCCTCCCAGGGCCCACAGCCCTCGGGGGGCCCACCCCCGGGGGTTTACCGATCCCCCGGGGGCCCAGTCCCACCTGAAATGCCCCCACCCGTTTTTCCCAGCAAAATTAAATTTTAAATTTCAAAACCCCTTTCCACAAGGCTTTTCCAAACCTCTCCCCCATACCCTCTCGCTCTAATCTCCAGATATCTCCCCCATGCAATTTTCCCCCTCCCCCACCGGAACCCTTTTTCTCTCTCTTCTCTTGGGCACGCCCTTTAAAAAAACCGTCTCCAAAACTTCACTCGTGCTTCACCCCCTTCTCTGGAAATCCTTAACCCCAAAACATAAAACTCCCCCAACTTCACCAAACTTAAAAAGCAACCCAAAAACCCATTTTCCCTTTAGAAAAGCCCCATAACCTACACTAACCCCACCACCAGTACACCGGCCCACAAACATGTCCCCCCCCCACACCTTCTGTCCTCCCCTTCTCCCTTCAAAAAATTGGGAAGCCTCACCGCAGGGCCCTCTTTTCCCCCTGGGATCATTCTACAGCCTATTTTTGTCACCAAAGTAATTTTTTTTGTTGTAACTTCCCCTTTGAATGGAAAACGCCCTGGAACAAAGGGGGGCTCTTTAAAATAAATAATAATAATAAAATAATACAACTGGGAAAACAAAAATTAAAAAACCCCACACTATACAACTGCCAACACATCCGGGTTTGGCTAGGTGGGAACCCGCTTTTGACCATTCCCCCAAAACCCAAAACATTATAATTAATTGCAAACTGCACGTTTGGAGCATACGTTTTAAAATCCTTTTTTTTTCTTCTTTTTTTTTTAGTTAGCTTTTTCTATTGGCTTCACTTGTTTTTCCCTACAAAAATTTTTAAATTGGGGAACTTTTTTTAAAAATTTTTTTTTAAAAGGGAAACCCCGAAAAAAACAAAACGGGGTTTTGTTTTTACAACAAAACCCAAAAAAGATAAAGTTTTTAATTTTTTTTTACATTTTTTTTTTTGGGTCCCCAATTTTTGGGGCGAAAATTTCGCTTAAAATGTGGGGGAAAAGCGGCCCCCCTAATTTTACGGTAATCCATACTGTCAAATTGTACGGGGGGGAGGGTAAAATGACAAAAACAAGGGGGCCGGGGGGACGCAATGATCCAAACGCGAGCCCCCGAAAACCCCACGATGTAAGCCGGGGCGTACTGGTACGTCGCAAATCCCTCCACCGAAAACCCAAAAACCCCCTTTAACCCCCCCCGTTCTTCCTTCCATCAGAACGGATCTGTCATCCATTCAAAAAAACGCAGTGTGCACCTAGCCTAAGGGTGCTTTCACACAGAGCGTCTTTTGAAGCGGTTTTTTTTTCGGACACGTTTTTTTACAGAAAGGTACAGCAACTAATGGTTAATTTTTTTGCAAAAAAAAAAAGGCCCTCCAAAAAAAACAAAAAAAAAAAAAAAAGTTCCATGTGGGAAACACCAAAAGTGGTGTAAAAAAACCAACTCGTTTTCCCTTTTTTTTCACAAGCCGTTTAAAAACCCCTCTTTTTTTTAAAAGAATTAAAAATTTAAATTTGTGCTTAAATAAAAAGTTTTTTTTACAAAAACGCTTGCATTAAAAGAAAAAAGCGCACAGTAATCCCAAGGTGAACCCAAATTTTCAATTTTTCATCTACAGGGCAACACCTCCCAAAAAAATTCCCCAAAATTGTTAGGGTATGGGTTTCCCCATGACTTTAAATTTTCAGGGGGTACTTCAATCGCCTGAAACACCCGCGAATAAAGGGAAAAACCCTAGCACTCATCAATTTTCTATTATAACCCTTTTTATTCCCCCGGGGATGTACTGTGCGCCTGTAAAAAGAAGTGACACAGTGAGTACATGCCCCGGAGAAAAAAGAAAGTTAAAAAGGCCGGGCTGTAGTGCCCGTTTAAAAATACCAAAAGGCCAAAAGTTCCTTTCCCAAAAGCAGCCCTATTTCGATATCACAGGGAAATGCCGTAATACACTTTGTGAACAAACCCTTAGGGGCACAATGCAAATACCGGTCGGGAATCCCGACCGGTATTTGCAATGTTTTCGGGCCATGAACACGGCCGGTGGGGGACGGCTTTTCTCCGCGGTTAGATTTTCCATTGAAGTCCGTCCGAAAAACCGGATGAAAACCCGTGCCGTGGGCTTAAGCCCTTAGTGCCGCTATAACATTGCCAGCCACAATCAGTACCTCCATACATTGCCAACTTTAATAAGAGAATGTTAAACAAGGGTGCATAACATGTGGCTCCCAGTGCCCCTCTATGCTGCCCCTGCCCATCAAAACACAAACATGTGTCTAATATCCATCTTTTGACAGCTGCATTCAACTGATGGTACTGATACGGTGAGCACTGTATGGCTGGCACTGTTATAGTGAGTACTGTATGATGCACATTGCTTTGAAAAACACTGTATGGGTGGCATTGCAATGGTGGGCATTGTATGTCTGGGACTGTTATGGTGGACATTGTATAACTGGCACTGTAACGGTGGGTGCTGTATGGCTGGCACACTTATGGTGGGCACTGTATGACTGGCACTGTATGTCACAAACTAGTATATTGGGCACTGTACAGCTGGCACTGTTATGGTAGGCATTGTATGCCTTGCACTGTTATGGCAGCTATTGTACAGCTGACACTATTACAATGGGCACTGTATGGCTGGCACTGTTATGGTGAACACTATATGGCTGTCATTGTCATCATAGGCATTGTATGGCTGGGACTGCTATGGTGTGCTCTGTATAGCTAGCACTGTTATGGTGGACACTCTATGGCTGACACTGCTATGGTGAACTGTGTATGGCAGGCACTGTTAGGGAGGGCACTGTATAGCTGGCACTGTATGGCTTGCATTGCTATGGAGGGCACTGTATAGCTGGCACTGTTGTGGTGGGCATTGTATGGCTGGCACTGGTATGGTGGTCACTGTATGGCTGGAACTACTATAGTGGGCAAGGTATGGCGAGTACTGTTTTGGTGGGCTCTGTATGGCTGCCGCTGGTACAGTGGGCAATATAGGGCTGTATGTTGTATTTTAAGAACCCTAAGTGAGCAGTTCAGTAAAAAACTGTTTCTGTATCATCTCTGGATTTCTTCAACATAGGAATATTTATTTCTGACGCACCCAAAACCGATCCACAAGATTTACCATAAAATGTCTGATAGGTTCCAGACTCCAGAGAGGAGGAGATGATGGAGAGGAGGCCATATTTGTTTGCTGGTTATAGTTGTGAAGCAGCCTCTTCTGTAACCCCCAAACTACAATGAAAATAGGTGCCTCTCTTGTTCTCTTTCTGGAGCACCGAGTAGGAGACCCCCCATTCTGAAGTCTGATCTTTTTACAATTGAAATATCATAAATGTTTTCAATGACAAATAAGTCTCTAAGATTTACTGCGGCCCCTGCGGGAGGCACAATATGACAGTGTGGCCCTTGGAGCAGAAAATGTTGTGCTCCCCAATCTAAAATATTATAATCCATAATCAGCGCCCCAATAATATTGATGTTCCTTTAACATTGCCAGCCATTGTCTGTGTCCCCCCAACACACACTGGGACCAATTGTACAGGACGCATTAACATTTTAGAGGGGAGAAACCCAAAACAAACACATGTGAAACCTATGAATCCCATATATATCAGACGTCACCAGTGAAGTCCAAGCTCCAAGGCATCTGCACCAGCCGAGGGGCATTATACTGTCTTATCATACGGGAAATTGTGATTGCAACATTGTGAGTTACTGCATCAATATGGACAAACTGTGCACTTCCCAAAATAAGCATTAGAGGGCACTGACATGTCTCCGAGCTCTCAGTTCAGTCCATTCTGCATTGAAGACATCTGGAACCACTAGATTTCACTCCAGACTCCTGCTCATAGGCGACACTGATGTAATGGAGTGTTATTATTCCTGCTAAACACACTATCAGTAACCATCCTGCAAAGCATGACTGCGCCGTATAATGGACTTTCTACAACGCTCCCTGTTAAAGTGTTTATGAGGAATTTGTTACAGATCATAGAATAGATTTAGCATTCGATTATACCATGTTTGCCATTGCCTTTTAACAGCATCAAGTAGTCCTTAGATTGGCACTAGCTTTAAGATGGGCAGAATTTCTATATCAATATATCATACAGTACAGACCAAAAGTTTGGACACTGAAGGCATCAAAACTATGAATTAACACATGTGGAATTATATACTTGTCAAAAAAGTGTGAAACAACTGAAAATCTGTATTATATTCTAGGTTCTTCAAAGTAGCCGCCTTTAGCTTTGATTACGCTTGCACACTCTTGGCATTCTCTGATGAAACTTCAAGAGGAAATCACCTGAAATGGTCTCCAACAGTCTTGAAGGAGTTCCCAGAGATGCTTAGCACTTGTTGGCCCTTTGCCTTCACTCTGCGGGCCACTTACCCCAAACCATCTCGATGGGTTCAGGTCTGTGACTGTGGAGGTCATCTGGCGTACACCCCATCACTGTCCTTCTTGGTCAAATAGCCCTTACACAGTCTGGAGGTGTTTGGGGGTCATTGTCCTGTTGAAAAATAAATGATGGTCCAACTAAACGCAAACCAGATGGAATAGCAGCCGCTGCAAGATGCTGTGGTAACCATGCTGGTTCAGTATTTCTTCAATATTTGATAAATCCTGAACAGTGTAATAGCATATACCTGGGCTAATATACAATGCACACTGCCTCGTGTGTATAGTGGTCTGGATATGGCAACTCTCCTAGTGCCGTCTTCAGCAAACATATATCAAACCCCACCAAAGTGAATAGTAAAAACTCACGGTTATTCAAAGTCTTCATTCAAGTAAAAACAGTCCGTCAGACATACTTGTATTCCTTTTCAATAATCTGCAACAGCAGTATCCACGAGCAGTGAAAGACTCGATCCAGCTCAATCTCATGCAGCCGCATGTAGCTAGTGAGAGCAGTATGGACAGGCGGCGTCACCCTCCAGCGGAAGCGGCGTTTCTGAAGACAAACTCCTCCTTTCTCAAGCACAGGTAGGTGATTACAGACTATACTTATATAGGAGATTAATTGTCATTATTAATTAGTAACTGTCTGACAACATTAAAAACATTTGAAAACATGCGATTTCAGAACATACGTTTATCACTTTTATAGAAAAATATTCATGTTAAGGTTCTCATTTAGTCCCTTGGGGTTGAGTGTATCTAATTTAAAAATCCACATTGCTTCTCTACGCAAAAGTGTTCTTTCTATTGATGTACCTTCTAAGGGATAGACCTGTTCTAAAATACGTGGTTCATATATCAACACATACCACAAAAGGACACAAAATCAACATTAGAGGTATGCATACTTGCATACTTGCAATAGCAAAAATGTCATTTATTTTTTGAAGTGCCCTTGTGGCTTGGGATATGTGGGGCAGACCACCCGCAATGTTAAAATCAGAATTAATGAACACCGCTCAGCCATACGTACGTTTTAGAAAAAAATAGACAAAAGTGATGACAATAAAAAATTTGGAGAGAGCTCGGTTGCCGTCATTTTCATGAGAGACGCCACGGAGTGTCAGAACTCCGATGGTGTATTTTAGAACAGGTCTATCCCTTAGAAGGTACATCAATAGAAAGAACACTTTTGCGTAGAGAAGCAATGTGGATTTTTAAATTAGATACACTCAACCCCAAGGGATTAAATGAGAACCTTAACATGAATATTTTTCTATAAAAGTGATAAACGTATGTTCTGAAATCGTATGTTTTTAAATGTTTTTAATGTTGTCAGACAGTTACTAATTAATAATGATAATTAATCTCCTATATAAGTATAGTCTGTAATCACCTACCTGTGCTTGAGAAAGGAGGAGTTTGTCTTCCGAAACGTCGCTTCCGCTGGAGGGTGACGCCCCCTGTCCATACTGCTCTCACTAGCTACATGCGGCTGCATGAGATTGAGCTGGATCGAGTCTTTCACTGCTCGTGGATACTGCTGTTGCAGATTATTGAAAAGGAATACAAGTATGTCTGACGGACTGTTTCTACTTGAATGAAGACTTTGAATAAACGTGAGTTTTTACTATTCACTTTGGTCGGATTGATATATGTTTGCTGAAATCCTGAACAGTGTCACCAGCAAAGCACCCACACACCATCACACCTCCTCCTCCATGCTTCACGGTGGGAACCAGGCCCCCCCACACCATCACACCTCCTCCTCCATGCTTCACGGTGGGAACCAGGCCCCCCACACCATCCACCCTCCTCCTCCATGCTTCATGGTGGGAAACCAGGCCCCCCCACACCAACTACACCTCCTCCTCCAGCTTCACGGTGGGAATACCAGCGCCCCCCTACACCATCACACCTCCTCCATGCTTCACGGTGGGAACCAGGCCCCCCCCACACCATCACACCTCCTCCTCCATGCTTCACGGTGGGAACCAGGCCCCCCCACACCATCACACCTCCTCCTCCATGCTTCACGGTGGGAACCAGGCCCCCCCACACCATCACACCTCCTCCTCCATGCTTCACGGTGGGAACCAGGCCCCCCCCCCACACCATCACACCTCCTCCTCCATGCTTCACGGTGGGAACCAGGCCCCCCCCCACACCATCACACCTCCTCCTCCATGCTTCACAGTGGGAACCAGCCCCCCCGCACCATCACACCTCCTCCTCCATGCTTCACGGTGGGAACCAGGCCCCCCCACACCATCACACCTCCTCCATGCTTCACGATGGGAACCAGGCCCCCCCCCACACCATCACACCTCCTCCTCCATGCTTCACGGTGGGAACCAGGCCCCCCCCACACCATCACACCTCCTCCTCCATGCTTCACGGTGGGAACCAGGCATGTAGAGTCCATTCGTTCACCTTTTCTGCGTTGCACAAAGACACGGTGGTTGGAACCAAAGATCTCACATTTGGACTCATCAGACCAAAGCACAGATTTCCACTGGTGTAATGTCCCTTCCTTGTGTGCTTCAGCCCAAACAAGTCTCTTCTGCTTGTTGCCTGTCCTTAGCAGTGGTTTCCTAGCAGCTAGTTTACCATGAAGGTGTGCTGCACACAGTCTCCTCTTAACAGTTGTTGCAGAGATGTGTCTGCTGCTAGAAATCTGGGTGGCATTGACCTGGTCTCTAATCTGAGCTGCTGTTAACCTGCGATTTCTGAGGTTGGTGACTCGGATGAACTTCTCCTCCGCAGCAAAGGTGACTCTTGCTCTTCCTTTCCTGGGGCGCTCCTCGTGTGATCCAGTTTCTTTGTAGCACTTGATGGTTTTGGCCACTGCACTTGGGGACATTCAAAGTTTCCCCAATTTTTCGGACTGACCGACCTTCATTTCTTAAAGTAATGATGGCCGCTCGTTTTTCTGTACTTAGCTGCTTTTTTCTTGCCATAATAGAAATTCTAACAGTCCATTCAGTAGGACTATCAGCTGTGTATCCACCTGACTTCTGAACACCACAACTGATGGTCCCAACCCCATTTACAAGGCAAGAAATCCCACTTATTAAACCTGACAGGGCGACCTGTGAAGTGACAACCATTACAGGTGACTGAAGCTCATCAAGAGAATGGCAAGAGTGTGCAAAGCAGTAATCAAAGCAAAAGGTGGCTACTTTGAAGAACCTAGAATATAAGACTTATTTTCAGTTGTTTCACACTCTTTTGTTAAGTAATAATTCCACAGGTGTTAATTCATAGTTTTGATGCCTTCAGTGTGAATCTACAATTTTTATAGTCATGAAAATACAGAAAACTGTTGGAATGAGAAGGTGTGTCCAAACTTTTGGTCAGTACTGTATGTGCTCCAAATCATTCACATCTAAATGTTCTTTCTTGGGGATAGGTTATTTTGTGATGGTGATATTATTCAGTAAAGCTCTTCAAGGTCCTAGAGTCCAGAAGTTCAGAGTCTTCAGCTCATTGTGATGGTGGTCTAAAGATGGCGCTGTGAGATGATATATATATATATATATATATATATATATATAATATATAGATATATAATAGATATAATATATATATATATATATATATATATATATATATATATATATATATATATATATATAATATATATATATATAGCTGCAGGATAGACCTATTCATTCTTCACAGTCAAGTCACATTATTATGACCAGAATGCACACCGTGTGCACCATGGACAGCAGCAAGACAGGCTGCAATAAGAATCAAAAAGGTCTTAGAAGGTTGTCAAAGGTATCTGGAACCGACTGCATCCCACAGCTGCTGGAGGGTCCATAGAGCCAGCTCCACCATCCAGGGGCTCCCACAGCTGCTGGAGGGTCCATAGAGCCAGCACCACCATCCAGGGGCTCCCACAGCTGCTGGAGGAGCCATAGAGCCAGAACCCCCATCCAGGGCTCCCAAAGCTGCTGGAGGGGCCATAGAGCCAACACCACCATCCAGGGGCTCCCACAGCTGCTGGAGGGTCCATAGAGCCAACACCACCATCCAGGGGCCCCCACAGCTGCTGGAGGGTCCATAGAGCCAACACCACCATCCAGGGGCTTCCACAGCTGCTGGAGGGTCCATAGAGCCAACACCACCATCCAGGGCTCCCACAGCTGCTAGAGGGTCCATAGAGCCAACACTACCATCCAGGGGCCCCACAGCTGGTGGAGCGTCCATAGAGCCACCACCACTATCCAGGGACTCCCACAGCTGCTGGAGGGACCTTAGAGCCAACACCACCATCCAGGGGCCCCCACAGCTGCTGGAGGGTCCATAGAGCCAACACCACCATCAAGGGGCCCTACAGCTGCTGGAGAGTCCATAGAGCCAACACCACTATCCAGGGGCTCCCACAGCTGTTGTAGGAGCCATAGAGCCAACACCACCATCCAGAGCTCCCACAGCTGCTGGAGGGTTCATAGAGCCAACACCACCATGCAGGGGCTCCCACAGCTGCTGGAGGGTCCATATAGCCAACACCACCATCCAGGGGCCCCCACAGATGCTGGAGGGTCCATAGAGCCAACACCAAAATCCAGGGGCTCCCACAGCTGCTGGAGGGTCCCTAGAGCCAACACCACCATCCAGGGGCTCCCACCGCTGCTGGAGGGTCCATAGAACTAACACCACCATCAGGGTGGTCTTACCGAGACTCTATTGGGTTCAAGTCTGGGGAATTAGAGGTCAGCGTAGTACTTGGAACTCTTGGTCATGGTTTTACAGCCAATGCTGGATATTTCTAGCCATTTAACATGTCGCATTGTTTTGCTGGAAGATCCCATCTGCCCCAGGGAAGACAATCAGCATGTATGGGTGTACAGGATCTGCAAGGTTGGCCTCACACACAGATTGGTTGAGAGTGTCTTCCACGTGGAGGAGTGTCCTAGAGAATACCACAAAAACATTCCCCAGACTATAACGCTGCCAGCACCAGCTTGTGTTCTTCCAGCAATGGTTGCAGGGTGTTTTTACTCTGATGTTTCTTGCCTGACACCCTAATGTTTATTGATCCAGTGAAGCAGAAAATGTGACTCATGGGTGAAGGCAACCCTTTGCCAATCAGTGGAGGTTCAGTTTTGATTCTTAATAAAAATTAAAGCCTTTTCTGCTGATGCAACTTGGTTAGCAGAGGAACAGTGACAGAGCCCCATATCCTTAGGGTTCACTGAACAGTTGTTTTACACACACGCTTGGTAGCCCCCTGAGTTATTTTGGCGGTGAGCTGCTTCATTATAACGTGTCCTCCGCCCTTGCTCACCTTTGCAGCCGATGCTCACCTCTCACATCAATGGCACATGGTGCTGCACAGTTTTCACATCGCTTATTCACAGTGGCGCCATTTGTCCCCTCCTAATACACTTTCACCACATCAGCCGCCAACAGTTCACAAACTGCAGAGTCTCAGAGACACTGACATCCTCAGCTTAAAATCACATATTCATCCATTTTTGCAACTCTAATAAATCACCCATTTTTCCCATGACAGCCACAAAAGCAGAGGCGTGACTTGAAGCCCCGACGCCCTAGTGCAAAAAGTGAAATGGGCCCCCCAGCTCCCCTGTGCCACTTACAATGGGAATCTCCCTTATGGCAGGGTTGGA
>JAODAL010063381.1:0-19271 GCA_025379985.1 Phyllomedusa bahiana
CGGGGATTAATGACAGTAGCAGGCTTGGAATTGGTGCAGGACACCAGGAGTTCAAGATGACCGGCACTGCTTTGATGGCTGTCCTCTCTCAGTCCGACACTCTCAGTTTCGCAGCACCCTGCCAAGGATCCATCCGACCATCCGCTGTTCACCTTGACTGCAGCGCAGATTACTCTGCAGGCGTAGCCCTCTCAGTGCTCAGGACAGACCCCGCAATGGAAAACTCGGGAGCAGACTTCTCCCTGCCAGCCACCACCATGCCCCTCCCCCAAAGCTTCTCCACTCCTGCAGGAAAGGGGCTCTCCGGGAAAAGAAGTAGATCGCTGCAGCTAAGCCCCCTCTCCTCACTGGAACGCTGGTCCGCTATTGGATCTAACAGTTAGGCAGCCATTACATGCCACCAGCAACAATGCAGTCTGACTAGGCCTCAGTTGTCTCTTCAGGCCCACTGATTTCCAAAACAGTCAAAACCCGTGAAAAAGGGCAAAATTAGGCAGGGATCTCCACCAGCAATTCCTCCCTTAGTGATCAGTGTGTTCAAAATCATTTTTAAAACCAGCCAGATGACCAGGATAAGTCAGATACAGCGGGAGCTCAGATGAACCCACTTCTCTACTCCATGTCAGTCGGGCCACGCCCCGGAATGATGCATATAGACTAAAATAGGGAAAACCCAGAAACAATAACTGGGAAATCTACTGATTCATAATGGGGAAAAAGGGGGGAAAACAAAAAAGTAAATTGGGAAAAGAAGAAAATAAGGAGCAAATACACAATGAGGAGGGGGAAGCAGAAGGGGAAATTAGAAAAAGAGAAAAAAAATGAGAACGGAATTACCCCCCGATATTTAACAATTCATTTTATCTGTGGAAATAGAGAAATACATGAGAATCATTATTCTTAAATAGGAACCAATCTTGTAGATAATGGCATAATACATATGTAAACATAGCACAAGTAATAGCATTAACAATATATATGGAAGTAACAACATTGCCACCTGTATATACATGTATAGTTCACAAAGGAAGTGTATATATTCTATATCACTGGAACTAAAACCCCCCCATAATTTAATGAGGGATGTTATACCCTTATTCATAGATATTCACGATTCAATGCCTCCAGGTTCTAATGTGCCTAGGGTAAGGATCCAGAAACCCTACCGCATTTCAAAGAAATGCGACGCGATTGCCGAGCCACCCCATCGTGTAAAGAGACCTGTTTTCTAGTCACTTTGATCCTAGAGCTGTGCCGTGAAGATGTTTCGATTCAGCCGTGATGGGTAAAAGGCTCTCCTTAGCATCTTATAGTCGACATTATGATTGGAACACAAGTCCATTTTTGATGGCCTTGGTAAGGGGTCTGACCTAACACACACGCAAGTCCAACATTGACACACTTTAAGTAGATTATATCTAAATTATATCGACAAAGAAAGAAGCCCTTAACTGGAAATCTTTACGTCGTCCGGTAAGAGAACACTGTTGTATACCCATCCTATTTTTCAAACTAATGCCAAGATTTGGCTCAGATTCATTGATGACATTTTCTGCATTTGGACTGGTACACTGTCATCTCTACTTGAATTTCATTCACACATTAACTCTGTACTTCCCGAATTACAATTCACTATTCACCATGATACTGACCTTTAAACTTCTTGGATACCATCATTGTATCAGATACAGCTTGTAATCTAAATTCTGACATATACACAAAACCCACTTATCGCAACAGTCCTGTTGCAATTATCAATGAGCATCCATGCGCCCTAAACAAACAAATCACTACCACACTCCTCAATTTCAGACGAGTTCAACGAATTGTACAAAATCCAGATCTCGTACAACAAGGTTAGCAGAGATTGTCTAAACGCTTTAAAGAACGTTTGATACCCCGCACAACTTTTAAAATATGACTCATCGACCATGTGGCACACTATAGAGTGTTGTGTAGCTGAGTCATCTGACCTCGGGTCAATCGTGCATCTATATTAGTGCATGATTTGAAATTGCTAGTTTGTAAGTGATCTTCAAGAAATATGACCGAAGCATCCTGCTATCATCTGATCATGTCTTTCTACCTCTCTCCACAGGTATGTGTGTGAACTACAATCCTCAGCCATCCCCCTGAAATATCTGCTGTATTATATTGTGCATTTGAATTTGTATGTTGTTGTGGAACTACAATCCTCAGCCATCCCCCCTGAAATATCTGTTGTAATTATATTGTGCATTTGATTGTATGCTGTGTGAACTACAATCCTCAGCCATCCCCTCTGAAATATCTGCTGTATTAATTATGTGCATTTGAATTGGTATGTGTGGGAACTACAATCCTCAGCCATCCCCCGAAATATCTGCTGTATTATCACTATCACATAAGAAAAACAATATCGGGCACCAAGGGGTTAAAGCTTCCTTTTCTGCAGGCTTATCTTTGTTTCAGCCACAACAGCATGGGTCACATGGATCACTTCAGAAAGACGAACCTCCGTTCATGCATAAATACCCTCGGTGGGCTCAGCAATATGAAAAGATAAAGTCCACGAGCAGATAGAAGAAGTAAGCGTCACTCACCAATTCCGGGTTTCCGATACTTTATTGCAAAATCACTATGCAAGGTAGAAAGCTTTAGTGAGCAATGGTGAATGAGCTTGTGGAATCTAAAGATAGTACTCACAGAAAGCCTTCCGTCCTTGCCCCCTTATGCCCACTTCCTGTCCCATTTACGTCAAATTTCTTGAAGATCACTTTCATATCTAGGCAATTTCAAATCAAGCACTAAATAGATGCACGATTGACCCCGAGGTCAGATTGACCTCAGTTCACAACTTAATAATGTGCTCTGAGCTGGTCATGTCCTATCATCTGTGATCTCAGGTGTTGTAAATGGTGTAGTAACAAATGGGCCCCTTCACAGAAAAATCAGGTACTTCTATGTAAGATTTGGGATCAAATGGCAGAATAAATAAACAAGGGTCATTAGGGAACACAGGAAGCGGGGGGGGTGCTATAGCTCTTCAACATAAACGAGAAAACAACTGTTTTGGCGTTTTGTAACCACCCGTCTGTACGGTCTATGCCGCATTAATGTTGATTTTGCAATAAAGTATCGGAAACCCGGAATTGGTGAGTGCCGCTTTACTTCTTCTATCTGATCTGCTGTATTATATTGTGCATTTGAATTGGTATGTGTGTGAACTACAATCCTCAGCCATCCCCCTGAAATATCTGCTGTATTATAATTGTGCATTTGAATGATTTATGATTGAAGAGAATAGCACCCCATTTTCTGTGTTCCCTAATAACCCTTTGTTTATTATTCAGCCATTTGATCCAAATTTTCAAGAAGTCTGTTTTTCATGTAGGGCCCATTTGTTACCACCCATTTACAACACCTAGATCACAGATGATAGAATGACCAGCTCAGAGCACATATAAGTTTGTGAACTGAGGTCAATCTGACCTCGGGTCAATCATGCATCTATATTAGTGCATGATTTGAAATTGCCTAGATTTGAAAGTGATCTTCAAGAAATATGACCGAAATGGGACAGAAGTGGGCATAAGGGGCCAGGAGGAAGCTTTTCTGTGAGTACCTATCTTAGATTCCACAACTCATCACCATGCTCACTAATGCTATCTACCTTGCAGCCAATCACCTTCTTCTTTACCATCAAATCACACCCCCTGACAATTCATCCATATCACGCCTCTATCCTCCTCTCCACCCATGTTATACATCCCAACACAGCTGTTCTCCTTTTAACCACCCAAAATCGCCTGCTTGCATAGGCTGCACAGACGCCGCTATACCATCACTTAACCATCGCTGTCGCTTTTCATTCACCTCCTTCTCTCGCAGGTGAACATCTCTCTCCTAACCCCGGCCTCCTTTACTGCTCAGCCAACTTCCTCCTCCTCCTCCATAGTAAACCCTCTAAACCTGCTCGCTACTCCGCTGTTCGTCTTTCCCTGCCCCTTTTTTAATGTGCCCGTGTGGAACGCCCGATCTGTTGGCAATAAACTCACTGCGTTCATGACCTGTTTTCCTTTCTCATTCCCTCAACCCGCCGGCCCTCACAGAAACATGGCTCCATCATTCTGACCAGCTTTCCCTTGCCGCTCTCACCTATGCGGCTACACTTCCCCCACACCCCCCAGACCTTGAGAAAGGCCGGTGGAGGAGTCCACATACAGTCTCTCACCACACTGGCACTTCCATCATTCCCTCCCGCACCCTCCCTCACTTTCCCCCTCTTGAGCTCCACACCATTAGACTCTTTCGCCATTTTTCCATCAGAGTCCGCAGTTGTGTACAGACGCTCCCGGCTCACCCCGCCAGTTTCTGATAATTTTGCGGCCTGGCCCCTATTTCCTCTCTTCTGAAATGCCCACACTCATCATGGGTGATTTCACATCCCCATTGAGATACCCCATGTCTCCTTCCTCCTACTTCAGTTTCTTTCACTGACCCCCTCTTCTTCTTGGCCTCTTGCAGTTACAGACCTCTCCCACCCACAAGGATGGGAACCTCCTTGATCGGTCTTCTTGTCTCTCTTCATCCATTTCTAACCTCACTAATTCTCCTTATGCGCTCTCTGAACATATCCTTATCTCATTTGAAACTATCAATTCCTCAGCCTTCTCTGGACACACCTGCCCTTACAACTGCACTACCATTCAGAAATATCCTGCTCCATTAACACCCAGGAAACTCATAGGACCAAACCGTCAGCAACCTAATGTAAAACACAGTCCTCACTGCCTCCCAAATTCTCCTCCCTCTCCTGTCCTGACCTGCTGCAAACATACAACGAAAACCCCTTTATCCCCCCCTCAAAACCATCCCATGGAAATTATTTGGCACCACTCCACACCGCACACACCAGAGTCAGACGCCCGCAGCATGCACACGACTCAGACACGGTTCCTGCAACGAAGTCTCCAGATGTGCCGGAGCTGTCTGTGGAGAAATGTCGTAGCTCCTGCAGAACTTTCGCCACTACAAATTGCATGCTCAGGACTTATCACACTGCCCTTCACAGCGCCAACAAAAATATTTCACCTCCTCATCCAACATACACAACAACCAAAATCCTGATTGACACCATCCCACTCCCTTCTCAGGCCTAAAGCTCAGGCTTCGTCACGACCTCTGTGATGAAGACCTGGCCACTCACTTCAAAGACCAAAATTGACAGTATCCGTCCATAACATCTCATCACAAACCCCAAGCAAACCCATCCCAGTCCCTCCCTTTGTACATCCTCTAGTGTGTTCTCAGCGTCTTGACAGCAACCGACAGAAGAAAAGTATCCAGGCTTCTCCTGTCTGCTCGCCCTCACCACCTGCTCTAGCGACCCATTCCCTCCCACCGTTCCTCCAGTCTATTTCTCAGCTGATTCCTCTCTCACCTTACTGCAATCTGTAAACTCTCCTCTCTCGCACAGTGATCTTCCCATCCTCCTTTAAAACATGCTGTTATAACTCCCCTACTAAAAAAAACCCCTCCCAGGACCCTTCCTTGCGCCCAACCTACCGACCAGTCTCTAACCTTCCTTTATCTCTAACTTTCTGGAACCTTAGGTCTACTCTCGCCTAATCGCTATCTCCTCTGCTAACTCTCTTCTGTGGATCCTCTACAATCAGGTTTCCGCACCTACACTCCACATAAACTGCTTTCTAATTAAAGCTATATACGATCTCCACACTGCTAAATCTCAGGGCAAATACTCGTTGTTTGTTCTACTGGATCTCTCTGCAGCGTTTGACACTGTTGAATCACCATCTTCTCCTCATCATGTGCTCAGCACCTTGGCATCCAGGACACTGCTACTCGCTGGTTCTTCTTCCTACCTCTCGACCGCTTCTTTTAGGTGTTTCATTTTGCAGGTTCTACTTCCTCTCCATCCCTCTTGCCATTGTGTACACACAATCGTGTGAGCGATGTCTTGGGAGGGGCAGGGGGGGCTCCTCTTCTCAATCTGTGACAGCCCACACACACACACACACACACACATGAGAGGGCTTCCAGTAACCATCCAACGCCCCTACACAGCTGATGGGCGTCGCGCTCTAACACACTGGGGGCGGAGGGGCGCTCCACATATCTCAGAGACGGCTCCTCACTATTCGACCCTGCTACAAAACACCAGTGACTGTCTGTCCGCTGTCTATGACACATGTCCTCTCTCTATCATCCAACTAAACTCACCAAACCGAACTTCTTGTTTTTCCCCCCATCTACTAACCTAACCCCCATCTGCTATTTTCTCTCTGTTGTGTGGCATCACCATAACTCCTAGGCAGCAGGCCCGCTGTCTTGGGTTTGAACTAGACTCCATCTGACCTTCACCCCATATTATCCAATCCCTTGCCCGCTCCTGTCACTTGCACATCAAGATCATCTCCAGAATCCCAGTCTTTCTTTCTCACTGTGGAAACAACTCAAACTCTCATTGTGCTCTTATTCATTTCCTCGTCTTGACTACTGTAACTCCTTGCTTATCAGTCCCGCCCTCTCTTGTAAACTCTCCCCTCTCCAATCTATCCTGAGTGGAGTCAGCCAGCTTGCTTTCTTTCCACCGCTATACTGATGCCATCTACCCTGTGTCACTCGCTGCACTGGTTTCCCATCCAGTATAGAATACAGCATAAACTCATCACTTTCACCCATAAAGCTCTCCACAGTGCTGCACTCCCATAAACATCCTCCTCCCTGCATCTCTGTCTACCAACCCTGCCCGCTCTCTCCCTCAGCTAGACATCAACTACAGACTACAATCATCCTAACCTCACTCATGCCGTCTTCAAGATTTGGACGTGCTGCACCATCTCTGAATATCCTAACCACGTACCATCAGGCACAATCCCAGCCTTCGTATTTTTAAGAGTGTCCTGAAAACACATCTCCTCAGCAGGCCATACCAAAACCCCTAATGTGCTAACCCTCACCTTCTATCACACACATTTCTGTCCCTAGCGCTAGGGGGTTTCCCTACACTAGGGCACTCCCCTGTACTATTGTTAAATAGATGTACAGTGCATGGTGGCAGGTTCACCAATCTTTATTTTAAACTTCCCCATATTTTATAAAACATGGCTGGCCATTGTAAATTTAGCACTTCCTCCCCCCCTTGTTTCCCCCCAGCACCCTCTTAGTATTGTAAGCTCTTGCGAGCAAAGCCTCAACACCTTGTTTGTCTTCACCTGTAAGTAGCTTTCACTGTGTAATGTGCTGTTTTTTGTCTGTAATTATACCCTCTAGATTGTAAAGTGCTTGCGAATTTGTTGTGGCGGCTAATAAAATAAGATTCATATACTTATGGCCATGACTAATGAACCTTTAGATACTAAAGATACCAATTCCATCCTACATATTCCATTAATCCTGAAATATCACCCATTCATCCCAAAAGTCCAACAAATAATCCGGAAACACTGGACCATTTTGTCACGATCATATCCAAAAATTATGAATTTCCAGAATCCACCCCTTCAATGCCATAAAAGGGACAAAAACCTCATAGACCACTTGGTAAGGGCAGACCTCGGCTCATCTCGAACAGTGACTCGACAAATGACTCTATCTACCCCCAAAAGAGGCACTTTTCCATGCCTCGGATGCGCCCAGTGCTCCTCAGTGATCAAAGGGAGCCATTTCACTCATCCTCATACCGGACGTAAATTTCCAGTTAAGGGCTTCTTTACTTGTCGATCTAATTTCGTCATATATCTACTTAAGTGTCCATGTGGACTTGCGTACGTAGGTCAGACTACCCAGGCCATCAAGGACCATGTGTCCAAACATAAGTCGACTATAAGATGCAAGGAGACCCTTTTACCCATCCCGGCTGAATCGAAACATCTTCCGGCACAGCTTAGGTTCAAGTGATAGAACAGGTCTCTTTACCACGATGGGGCGGCAATCGCGTCGCATTTCTTTTGAAGCGAGAACGGTTCTGGATCCATACCCTAGGCACATTAGAACCTGGAGGCATGAATCGTGAATATGACATAAGGGTATAACAACCCTCATTAAATATGGTAGTTCCAAGTGCTATAGAATATATACACTTCCTTTGTAGAACTATACATGTATATACAGTGCAATTGTCTGTTCTTCCATATATATTGTAATTGCCTATTACTTGTGTATGTTTACATATGTATTATGCCATTATCTACAAGATTGGTTCCTATTTAAGAATAATGATTCTCATGATATTTCTCTATTTCCACAGATAAAATGAATTGTTAAATATACGGGGTAATCTCCGTTCTCATAATTTTTCTCATTTTTCTAATCCTCTTCTGCTTCCCCACTCTCCTCCTTGTGTATTTGCTCCTTATTTTCTTCTTTTCCCAATTTACTTTTTTGTTTCCCCCTTTTCCCTATTACTGAACTCAGTAGATTCTCCCAGTTATTGTTTCTGTTTTCCCTATTCTAGTCTAACTATGCATCATTCCCTTGTACCACATGTACTGAGAGTACATTGTGGGCCGGCGCATGCGCCATAGCGTTTTCCCTCACTGCCCTCACTTATCCACTTCCTGATTCTTGTGCACAGCCGCGGGCGTCCCGTGCGTGTGTGGACGGGTATAAATTGCCCGCACGCGCCGCTGGGGATGCTGGCGGCATTCACTTCATCTCTGGACGTCAGGTCCAAACACTCTTATCCCCAGGTATGCTCCTATATTCCCCTCTTGCTGTTGGTCACCCGATATACATGCCATTGTTCCTAATATGCACCCTTACTATTCCCTATTTATAACGCCTGTGCTAAGGGCATTACACCCTCAGGATCCTTACATGATCTCATTTATTCTATTTGGTAAGCAGTAGATCTAGGTTTTCCCTAGCCTTACTTCATGCTATATAGGTCCTCCCACTCACATCATCTGTTCCTCTTCCAGCTGGCACCCCCGGCACATCAATCTGCGTATATCTCGATTTATAGCATCTACTTTAGCCCTACTACTATCGATCCTAGGTAAGAACCTACTTTTAATTCCATACTTAGCTGTCCTCCTACCTTCCTCTTCTCTTCTATGAATCTCATTATAGCTTCACCACATAGTTTTATTCTAATGTAACACCTTCTCCTTCAACCCTCCTATCCTCTTACCTTCTCCCCTCTTTCCTTCTCTCTTCCATGTTATCCATATGTATGTATACTTCCTTTGTTCCTTCTTCCCCCCCGCCCCTTTTTTTTTTCTCCTTCTTTTTCTCCTTTTTCCTTTTTTTCTCTTTCTCCTCTATAACATTCTTTTTCAGTCATGACTACATGTACTGTTTGCATCACGGTATCTCTTTACAGATGTCCTTGATAAAGGCCAAATAAGCTGAAACGTCGACTCCTTCTAGACATCTAGATTCTATAATTTCTTTTACAAATCCTATGTGAAAGCATTTGTTGAGTATATGTAGTGATACAGCCTATTCTATTTTCTCTGTGTTATGACCCTCACTATACGTCTGTAAATAAATTGTTCACAATTAAGCAAATCAAAATGGTGTGCAATGGATATACCGTCTTTAAGTTATGCCAACTGCTCACAGGATACTTTATCCAATAATTTTTATTACACAAATATTATTATGACGCTCGAGAAAATGGGGCGTTTCCCCCCGAAACGTCGCGTGACCGCGTCAGAGGCGCGATTCGAATCAGCAGCCAGCTGTTGGCAGGTCAGCTCCGAGAGAGATACTACGAACACGAGATGTCGGCGTCCATCTGACCTAACTTGGACTCGGGACTCTCCCTTGGATTGCAGGTTTTTCAGATACATGTCACTAAGACTTTTTAAGTATCGCAATAATACACTACAAGTGTTGCTGCTATAATATTTGTGTAATAAAAATTATTGGATAAAGTATCCTGTGAGCAGTTGGCATAACTTAAAGACGGTAATCAGGGTTCTAGCAGGTGGGGACCTGCATATGCCACTGCTTAGCTGCAATCACTACTAAGCCTAAAAATAAGTAGAAAGTGCAGTGGATATACCTCACCTGTATAAGCTAGATGGCATGCTGTAGCTACAGAACTGCTATATTTATGTACCCTCAGTCGGTCATATTTAACACAAATAACTGTACATATATCAAGTACATACAATCCACACATGTCAAGCTCTTCATCACCAAGGAACAGGTATCCAGCACTCAGATAACCAAAGCCCTGTGTACACTTGCTTTTTGTGCATTAAGATATTCAGAGGCTAGTTCTTGCTTCCTTATTTAACCGCTTACCACCACAGCCAGTTTTGGCCTTTCTGACAGATCCCCATTTTTAAAAATCTGCCATGTGACACTTTATATGGGAATAACTTTTTGACACATTTACGTATCCAAGTGATTCAGAGACTGTTTTCTCGTGATACATTGAACTTTAAGTTACCGTATATACTCGAGTATAAGCCGAGTTTTTCAGCACAAAAAATGTGCTGAAAAATGCGACCTCGGCTCATACGCGAGTCACGGCCGGCACGCAGGCGCTACGATGGCCCGGGCGCCGACAGGGACGCTACCGTGACATGCGGCTCCTCAGGGAGCGCATATAACTGAACGCCGAGTGAGCGCACAGTGTCCGGGCGCTGCGCTGGCCCGGGCACTGTCCGCGATCCCTTCACCTATATGCGACTCCTCCGGAGCGCATATAGGTGAAGGGATACCACTGCGGGGCACAGAGCGAGCGCTCCGTGCTCCGCAGTGGCCCTCCGGGCGGCCGCAGACTCGCGGCTGTCCGGAGTTTCTGGCACAGGCAGCGTGTGTAATCACGCTGCGTGCGCGGCCTGATGACGTCACCCGCCTGTGCCGAGAAGACCCGAGGACTGCGCGCGGGAGGCGGACAGCGAGGAGGCGGAGCGGCGAGGGAGACGGAGCAGCGGGGAGTTAGGTAAGTGGTTGTTGTTTTATTTTTTTAAACTGTCTATACCTGCCTACAGCTGCCTATACACCCTCAGCGCCTATACAGCCTACGCTGCCTATACTGCCTACAGCTGCCTATACCTGCCTACATCCAGCCATATACCTGCCTACAGCCCGCCCTATACTCCTACGCTGCCTATACTGCTACAGCTGCCTATACCTGCCCTATACCTGCCCTATACCTGCCTACAGCCGGCACTATACCTGCCTACAGCTGCCTATACCTGCCTACAGCCTGCCCTATACCTGCCTACAGCTGCCTATACCCGCCTACAGCCGGCCCTATACCTGCCTACAGCCGGCCCTATACCTGCCCTATACCTGCCTGCAGCCTGCCCTATACCTGCCTATACCTGCCTACAGCTGCCTATACCTGCCTACAGCTGCCTATACCTGCCTATACCTGCCTACAGCTGCCTATACCTGCCTACAGCTGCCCTATACCTGCGTATGGGGCCATATACCTGCCTATTACCTGCGTATGGGGCCATATACCTGCCTATAATCTGCTTATGGGGACATATAACTGCCTATTATATGCCTATGGGGCCATATACGTGCCTTTTGGGACATATACCTCCTATACCTTTCATAAAGGGCCCCTATATTTTTGGCATAATATTGGGATAGCCCCCCCCACCGGCAGTTTCTTTTCTGTGAGCTCTGCGAATAACCCCCATCTCCCGCTCAAAAAAACCTCCATAACCCCCAAACCACCCTGCGGGGGTTTCCGAAAACTGTTGCCTGAATCCTGAGGAACGTTTTGACCCCCCCGGGGACCGACACCCCCAAAAAACAGAACTAAAGATCCATTTTGCTCTTATCTAGGGCCCAAACCCTCAAGTGCAGCCGCAAAAGGGAACCCCCCTCTTTGGGCATCTGCCTCCCCCCTCGGTGCCTTGCACACGGAAAAACAGACTTTCCAGGGCTCACTTTCAAACTCTTTCCCCCGGGGGTAAAGGGTTTTTGGATTGGGGAATTTAAACCCTTTCCTTTTTAAGGGACCTGGGCCCGCCCAACACTCCCGCCCCGAGGCAATTTGGGGAAAAATGATGAAGCTGTTTTTCCCATCACCCGTCTTGCCTCCTTCTACAGCTTCACAAAGCTGTCCCGACCAACTTGGAGCTCTGACAGCGCCTGAGGGCTTGGATCTCGATGCCCCTTGTGCCTTTTAAGCCTGACGTTCTTTTCTGCTGGCACACAAACCCGGGAATTTTAGCTGGGGGCTCCCCGCAAATGCATGGTCTGCGGGTTTTAAATCCCATACCGCCACCTTTTAAAAAGTGCCTGGTCCCCTAATCTAAAGCCTGCAATTTCCTCCCGCCGAGGGAATCCCCTGAAACAAGACAGACACCCCCACTCCACACAGGCTCTGAAATTTGGGAGGACTCTGTTTCATCATCGTTCCAAAAACATTTTCAGATTAAAAAAAATAATAATTTTATCACCTTGGGGTGCCTCCCCTAAAACCGTCCCAGCCAGAGAGCGCCCCCCATCAAAAATGTCCCACCAGAAGGGAAAACCTCCCCCATCTGTCCCCGCCCCAAAAGCGCCTCCAAACATCGTCCCCGCTAAGACGCCTCCATCCCTGTCCCCCCGCCCCGAAAACTGCCTCCATCACCTGTCCCCGCCAGAGGGCGGGCCCCCAATTTCCCCCGTCCCAAACCAAGACTGGCCCCCCTCCCCCTGTCCCACCAAGATGCCCCTTTACCTGTTTCCCGCCAGAGACCCGCCCCCCTCAACCTGTCCCCCGCCCAAAAAGACTGCCTCCATCACCTTTCCCATCAGAGAGCGGGCCCCCCATCAAAATGTCCCAGCCAGAGAGCGCCTCCATCAACTGCCCCAGCCAAGGGGGTGCCTCCACAACTGTTCCCCCGCCGAGGGGCGCCTCCACAACGTCTTCCCCCGCCAGAATGGCCCCCCCATCCCAAATGTCCCAGCCAAAGATGCCCCATTTAACGTCCCAGCCCGAGGGGCGACTCCCCACCTTTTCCCACCCAAAATTTTAACTCTCCAAAGTGATCTAAACACTATCTCTTTTTTTCCCTCATCATCGTATCCCCCTCCCACACTTACCCGCCCTTTTCCCCAAAATCCCTCGCTTTGGACAATTTAACTTACAAACTCCCCCTTTCATTCACCCTCACACCTGTCCCGCCGCCACCAAACCTCTTCCTCCCCCTTTTAATGCCCTCCGCACCCCAAAAAAAACCCTGCCCAAAATTTTCAGTCTATCCTACTGCCAAAAAACTCACCCTCCCCATTTCCCTTCTGGCTTTCCGGGGGGGCATATCCCCCAAAACCCCGGGGGCCCCCCCAGCAACCAAATTCCCCCCCATAGTCTCGCCTCCTCAAAAACTCACCACTACTAAATTTCCCCAATCTCTTCAACCGATAAAACAAACCCTTTACCCGTGCCCCCCCCCCAAAAAAACCCCCCCCCTTCCCCCCCCGGACTCTCCGGAATGCGTTTCTGTATGTAATTAAAATCTCATACATACAAAGACTTGTTAAACTCCCCGCAAAACCTAAATCTTCCTTGGTCTAAATGAAAAACCCGGCTGACCCCCTCTGACACAGTCTCCCCCCCCCGGCCCCTCTTTTTAGCGGGCCCCAAATTTCCCACACTCCCCGCCCCGGGTAACAAGCATGGTGGAGGCGTCGGGCCCCCTCCTGTCTGACCCCTGGGGTCCCCTTTTTCCCCGCCCCCACCTCTGCCCTTTCCCCCACACTCTTCTTTCCTTTTTTAAGGGGCACTCTGTCCCCCCCCCACTTCCAAGTGGGGTGTTGTCTAACGACCCCCCAGGGGGCCCCTGCCATGCCCTTTTTTGACCCTTTTTTCTTCCTGGCTTTCCACTTTCTTTCCACCGCATCCCCATATATCTGGGGGGAAATTCAACATCCCAATTGCCCCCCCCCCACTCGGGTTCCAACAAACTCCTTTCACCTGCTCCTTCCCTTTAACCCCTCCCAATGGGACCTCAGGAGCCAACTCACAAAGAGGGGCACACAATTTGGGCCTCATCTTCCCCCCCCCCCTCTGCCCCCTATCTGAATCTCTAAAATCTCCAACCCTATAAACCCACCACAACCCCTTACCTTCACCACTTTCTCCCCCACCCCCTCCTCCCGTTTCATTTTCCGTAAGAACCGCAGGAAAACTACCAAAAACCCAACCCTCACACTCTCTCTGACTCTCTTACACCTCTTTCCCCCCTACCTCTTCAAAAGAACCCGACGCAAACCACCCAAAATTTTTTTCAACCATCAACATCAAACCCCCCTTGTCAGTCGGGGTCCTCTCACACAAACAGAACCCCCCAAAATCAACAGAAAAAAACCCGGCACACAAACTTACCAAAAACTGAGGCGGGGCTTCCAGAATTGCTGAACGCCCGGGGAAAAAAACTCACTCCAAAGGGTTACTTTGCCCCTTTTACAAAAACTCCCTTTATTACATTTAAGGGCCGCACTCCCCCTCAGCCCAAAAGAACTAATTTAAACCCCTCTCAAAATCCCCCCGGGCCAAAAACCCCGGGCAATTATTCAAAAACCCTTTAACTCTCTTCCCCCTTTCCCCAAACACCACTCCCCCCAACCCCCCTTTCAGCCCGAAGCTTTGCCATTCAAATTCCTCCAAAATCAAAATCATAAGAAAAAAAGCTTCAGCCCGCGTCCCCCCAACCCTCCCCTTTCCCTTCAACCCGCTCCCTTTCCCCCCTTTAAATTTGGGTTCCCCCCCGGGCACTTTGACAAGCTCTCCTCCTTTCTGTCCCCAAAACCAACCTCCCTACCGTAGTCTTGACCCCCCTTTCCATCCCCCCTATCCCAGGGCCTCAGTGCTTCAAACATCCCACATCACCCAAACTCTTAACCAACAATAACCTTTGGGATCTTCCCTCTGCCTTTTTAAAAATGCAATATCACTCCAATCCTAAAAAAAAAAAAACCCTTTACCCCTCTTTTCTGTCCAAAATATCCCCCCATTCCCCTGGGTCCCCCTTTTTCTTCCCAAACTCCCCGAGCAGGGAGTTATCTTACCCGCGGCCCCCACCTCTCCTCCAAAATCTCTTCTTTTTCCCCACACATCTGGTTTTCGACCCCAAACCCCTCTAACCCAAATGCCCTAACCCCAAAATCCACTAATGATCTAGTTTAAGCTAAAGGTCATGCCCTACTCTGTCCCCCCTCTTGGACCCCGTCCTCTGCCTTTGACACTGTTGACCCCCTTTCCCCCCTGCTACAAAAACCTCTCCTCTCTCCCCTCACGGACTTGGCTCTTTCCGGATTCCTGTACCTCACTGATCGGAATTTTTAGCATCTCTCATTTCTTCTCCCACCTCCCCCCGGCCCCCTCCCCTTTTTGGTGTACCCCAAAGGGGCAGTCCTTTGGGGCCACTACTCTTCTTTTAATTTTAAACCCTTTGGGCCCCGGTCAGCTCATAGGCCCAATTTGGGTTTCCCTTTCCACCTTTGGGATGCTGAAAGTTTTCCCCAAACCCACATCTCTGGGGCCCAAAATGTAATTCTCTACCCCCCCGGATCCCTTTTCGTCTGTCCTCCATTTCCCATTCCTTCTTTTAAACCTCCTCCTAAAACTAAATGTGGAGGAAAACAGAAAATCATAATCTTTCCACCACCCAAAATCTACCCCTGCCCCTATTTTTCTCTATTAATAAAGGTCTAACCCCTTTCCCCCGGGGCCCAACCCAATCCGCTGTTTGGGGTTTTCCCAGGGAAACTGCTTTTTTCCTTTTTAAACCACACATCCCCAAAACCCCCACCTTGCCTGCCCGCTCCACCTGAAAAACATTCCCCTGCATCCGCTCATTCCTTGGCTATTACACTACAAAAAAATGCTTGGGGTTTTTCCCTGCCTTGTCAACTCCCCCTAGACTACTTCCCAAAATCCTTCTCAGTGGGGGTTTCCCCGCTAGCACCCTCCTCCCCCCCAATCCATCCTTAAAATCTGCTGCCCCTCTTATTCACCTCTCCCTTCCTACTCCTCTGGGTTTTCCCCTCTTCCAAAACCCCTTTACTGGTTCCCCCTTTCCCAGCGAAATTTATTTTTAACTACTAACCCTGACCTACCCGGCTCCCATGACCCCTCCCCCCCTTTCATCTTTTTGCCCTAATTTCCAATATCCCCCCCACGCACTCCCCGCCCTCACAGGAAACCCCTTCCCCACTCTCCTCCCCTTATCGCTCCTCACACAAAAACCCTCTAAAGAATTCCCCCCCGGCTTCACCCAAAACCTGGAACTCACTGCCCCAAAAAAATCAACTCTCCTCCACTTTTTACCAGCTTCAAAAACAACCCGAAAAACCCCCTTTTCTTCAGGGTTGCCTTTTAACCTTCACTAAACTTTTTCACCCACTTTTCCCCCCACGGGCCCTGTCTGCCCCCCACCTCCTGTCTCTTTTTCCCCCCTTTTCCCCCCCTTGTAATTGTAAGCCCTCGGGGTTGGGTCCCCCCACTTCCCTCTGTCCTTTCAAAATTTTCATTATCCCTTATTTACCCGTACTCGGGTTTTTAATTAAGTAATGTATGTAACCCAATTTGAATGGGACAGCGCCCTGGAAAACAATGGGGCTTTAAAAAAATAAAAATTAAAAAAAAATAATATTAATAATAAAAAAAATATATGCCTATAATTGCCTATGGGGGGGCATTTTTCTGTTTTTTGTAATATTTTATTGGGATCCATTTTTTTTTTTTAAAAAATTTTCCAGTACCGCTGCATTTTTTTCCCTGGCTTTACTCATCAAAAAGTTTTCCCGTTTTTTTGGGGGAAAAAAATAGTGCCTCGCTTATACTCGGGGCGGCTTTTAAACCCAGTATTACGGTAGTCCAAACAATTCTTGTTTATTTGTGAAAAATATCAAAATATCCTAAAAATTTTAAAAAGACAGATAGTTATTCCACTAAAAATAGTTTAGAACTAGCATCTACCATATATCTACTTTAGATTGGCATAATTTTTTATTTTTTTTATTTTTTTTTTAAAACATTTAAGGGGGTTTTTAAAAAAATTTGTATTCTTTTTTAAAATTTTAAGAAAATTTGCAATATACATTTTTAAAGGACCTTTTTAGTTCTGATGTGGCTTTGAGGGGCCTGTATTTTCGATACTCCCCCATAAATTACTTCATCTAAGAAACTACACCCCCTTAGGTATGTACAACAGTGTATAGGAAGTGTGTTAAGCCTTTAGGTATTTCACAGAAATTAAAGCACAGTGGAGGTAACATTTAAAAATTTTCACTTTTATGCAGATTTTCGTTTTTACCCATTTTACGGGAACACAGTAGATGTGAAAAACAAAATGAAAAATTAATTGATTCACCAATTCTGCAGTTTTTTGGAATACCATATAGGGCCTAGTGCGCTATTTGGCTAAACCCCACAAGCTCAAATAGGAGGAGCACTAGGGACTTTAGGGTTTTTTTCAATAAATTTTATTTAGCACCATTCAGGTTTGCAACCCCCAAAGGGCAAAAACTTAAAAAACCCCTAAAAGCCCCGATTTTTGGAACTAAAAACCCTTAAGGAATATACCCGGGGGGTGTAGTTTAATTTTTGACCCCCAGGTGTTTCACGTTTTTTTAGCATTAGGCTTTTAAAAATCTGAAATTTTTAGTAAAAATGTTTAATTTTTACAAGGAATCCGGGGAAAAAAAAAGATCCCAAAATTTTTTAACCCAAATTTTTTCCCAAGTTTGGCAAACCTACATGTGGGTGAAAAAACTTTTTCGGGGAAAGGGTATGCCGAGGGGGGGAAAGGCCCTTTTTGGCTTTTGGGGGGGTTTGCCATGTGTTTCAAAGCCCCCAAGTACCAGAACAGGTGAAACCTTTCCAGAATCGCCCCATTTGGATTCAACCCCCCCTCTTTGATCTTATCTAGGGGTGTATTGTGCTTTTTGGGTGCGGGGTGTTCCATATTTTTTTTAGCATTGCCATGAAAAACGGGGGAGGGGGGGGAGACGCAGTTCTGCAATTATTTTTTGGGTTTCAATTTTAAAGCGTTTGTCGTATGGTATAAATGACATAAATTTATGATGCGGGTCGGTACAATTACAATGATATCAATATTATATTGTTTTTATGTTTTATTAGTTTTGCAAACGAACTTTAAAAAAAAAATTATTTTTTATGTCCTTTTTGTTAAATACCCTAACTTTTTTTTTTTTCATTATGGAGCTGATTATGGACTTTTTTTTTTTGGGGGGTATTGACATTTTTTTGGTACCTTATGGGATTCTTGACGCTTTGATCATTTTTTTGCGAGACATTTTGAACAAAATACAGCAATCCTGGTAGTGTTTTTTAATTTGTAGGTTTAAAAGGGTTTTACCACGAAGTAAAATTGACGTGGGAAGTTTGAAAATTAAATAATAAACATCACCATTCATCATTATTAAAAATTCTGCACCGTTTTTGTTTTATCTGCTCTTTTGATCAAAGTTTCAGGGAACAACCAAGACAGAAACTCCCCATCTGGTGCTCATGCCAGACATACCCTCATCTCAGGTACTACTGAGTGTTGAAAACCCTAGTGCTGTCATTTACCCCGTCCTTTGGACTAGTTAGTAATAAGTCAAACAGTGCAAATAAAAAAAAAAAACCTCAATGAGGGTTTTTGCATTGATAAAGAGGAAAAAAAAAATCCCCAAAGGGTTTAAATTCCCGCAGGGATTTGAACCAAGGACCCCGTGCCCGGAACAAAAAAGTTCCTCTGAGCACGTGTAGTACTTTCATAAACAACCTCTCTTTAAGAGAAGAGAAAGGTGGGGATATTATCCGCTGATTCACATGATATGCAATTCAAACAAATATACACACCCCCTTTTGAGCAACAACTGAAGAGCTGGTTTCAAAAGTTTGAAAAAAGATCGTGGCAAAAAACCCCTTTTAAAAGTTCCCCTGGGTATAACGGACACTAGCTTTACAAAACCCCATGTTTCTCTTTCCATTAAAGAAACAATTTTTAAATGTATATCCTTTTTTAATTTTTACTTCAATTTTTCTTATTTTCTACAAATCTCCATTTAATACGTTCATCAAAAGAAAAAACAAACCAATCTCCTTTTCCCGGCCAATATTTACAGGCCTTGACTTTGCATCATTTATTTTGGGTTTACTACCATTTAGATAAGTTTAGACTGTCTTGGTTTCAATTTTACACCCCAAACCCGCCTAGGTTTTGGGAGCCACACCCCCTTTTCAGCGGTCCACTACTATTTTCTGCCCCAAAATTTATATGATATACAATCATAACATTTTAAAAACCACTAAAAAACATAGAGACAATATTACTGGCCCTATTTAATTT
>JAODAL010063382.1:0-19271 GCA_025379985.1 Phyllomedusa bahiana
TTTAAAAAATGTGGGGGTCATGCAGGTTTGGGGCCATGCTGTGGCCAACAGGTATAGTCAATGGTCCAGTTCAACTAAAATGGTGGTTGAAAAACTCTTTTCCGGCACTTTTAAATGTGGGGGTCATGCAGGTTTTGGGTCATGCTGCGTTCCAGGACAGGGATATTCAATGTCCAGTTCAAGTAACATGATGGTTCAAATCATACTGCCTTCTGGCCTTTTTAATTTGTGGGGGGATGCAGGTTTAAGGGTCAGGCTCTGCTACAAGACGGGGAAATAGTAAATGGTCTGTGACTTTTTTTCTGTGACTTTTATAACCTAAGTGTGTTGCCAAAGATGTAGCACGTATCCATTTGACGTTGGGGATTTTTATTTCAGTTTTCTCCAGCCTTGTTAGGGTGTAATAATGAGGTGTTGTTGCTCTCCCATAGACTTTAATGGTCATCGCTCATAATCATGCTCACTATCGAAAAACCTTATCGATAGCGGCCGACTATCGACTATCGATCGATCTCGATAGCCAACACAATCGCTCAACACTAGTTGAGACTCTTAACAACAACCCTATAGGCCTCAGATTTACCTATGAGATCCATCCTTCTGAACTGGTCTTTCTAGATTTACACATTATCAAGGGCCCAAATGGCACGTTAGAAACAACTGCGTACAGGAAGCCCACGGCTGGGAACAGTTTGTTGAGGTGGGAAAGTTCGCATCCCCACCTCTCAAACGTGGTATTCCCAGGGTCATTTAAAATTAGGATGCGTCGTAATTGTTCAAGTCTTGCGTCATTTAAAGAACGGCTGATTCTCTTAAGAGTACATTTGCCCAGCGGGGATACCCCAAAAAAATTCTATCAGAGGCATACAATTTTGCCAGGGACACTGATAGGAGGAAAGTTCCTAAAGAAACGTGTTCTGGATATGCCTACGAATAAGGTGAGAATTATTGGCACATTTGATCAGTCATGAGCTCAGATACGTGACTTGATCACCAACTACTGGCCTATCCTTACACAGGATGGAATTCTTTCTGAATTTGTTGAATCTCGGCCTATTATAACCTTCAGGAAGGGTAAGAGTATTGGCAATTTTGTTACACATAGTCTGTATACTTCCCGAAAAAAAGCCTGCGACATGGCTGTCATCTAATCGATAGGAACCTTTTTGGGTGTGGGGGCTTTCAAGGCCTGTAAATATATTAATGTCTGTAAAAGCTTTAGGTCTATTTCAACTGGTCGTATCTATAATATGCTTGACTATGCTAATTGCAAGAGCAAGGGTATTATTTACCAGTGATCTTGTGACTGCCCCATGATGTATGTCGGCAAGACCAAGCGGGAGCTGCGCCGCCGTATTTTAGAACATGTGGGGGACATACATCATAAACGAGATTCCCCAGTTGCACGTCACATGAATCTTAAACATGGGATGAACCCTCTTTCTCTGTCTTTTTCAGTCATTGATGTGGTTAAGCCATCTGCACGCCGGGGCGACTTTGATCGTAAGTTGCTCCAGCGTGAGTCACAATGGATCTATTATCTTAAAACATTGAAGCCCGATGGTTTAAATGATTATTTGTCTTTTGCTTCATTTATCTGAATTTTTGTCCAATGTCATTTATATCTTCATTTTTCTCTACTTAGGTATATTGGTATACTGTTAGACATATCTTCTGCACTATAAAAAATATTTACATTTTTTCCTAATTTTTCTATGTTTATTCACTGTATTATTATTTCTTTTTTATTTTTTAGAGGTTTTTTTGGTGTTATTAGGATGGATTTGTGTATCTTTATTATTTTTATGTATATATATATACACTCACCGGCCACTTTATTAGGTACACCTGTCCAACTGCTCGTTAACACTTAATTTCTAATCAGCCAATCACATGGCGGCAACTCAGTGCATTTAGGCATGTAGACATGGTCAAGACAATCTCCTGCAGTTCAAACCGAGCATCAGTATGGGGAAGAAAGGTGATTTGAGTGCCTTTGAACGTGGCATGGTTGTTGTGCCAGAAGGGTGGTCTGAGTATTTCAGAAACTGCTGATCTCCTGGGATTTTCACGCACAACCATCTCTAGGGTTTACAGAGAATGGTACCGAAAAAGAAAAAACATCCAGTGAGCGGCAGTCCTGTGGCGGAAATGCCTTGTTGATGCCAGAGGTCAAAGGAGAATGGGCAGACCTGGTTCGAGCTGATAGAAAGGCAACAGTGACTCAAATAGCCACCCGTTACAACCAAAGTAGGCAGAGAGCATCTCTGAACGCACAGTACGGCGAACTTTAAGGCAGATGGGCTACAGCAGCAGAAGACCACACCGGGTGCCACTCCTTTCAGCTAAGAACAGGAAACTGAGGCTCCAATTTGCCCAAGCTCATCGAAATTGGACAGTAGAAGATTGGAAAAACGTTGCCTGGTCTGATGAGTCTCGATTTCTGCTGCGACATTCGGATGGTAGGGTCAGAATTTGGCGTCAACAACATGAAAGCATGGATCCATCCTGCCTTGTATCAATGGTTCAGGCTGGTGGTGGTGGTGTCATGGTGTGGGGAATATTTTCTTGGCACTCTTTGGGCCCCTTGGTACCAATTGAGCATCGTTGCAACACCTTGTTGAATCTATGCCACGAAGGATTGAGGCAGTTCTGAAGGCAAAAGGGGGTCCAACCCGTTACTAGCATGGTGTACCTAATAAAGTGGCCGGTGAGTGTATATATTTCTATTAGGTACTTTATTTGTGGTGTTTGTATCATTTTCATGTTGTTTATTTGTTCTATTATCTATTACATGTCTAGACGTCACTCAAGGGTTAAACCCTTGCAGCAAGGTCATGCCACTCAGATGCTAATTGAATAGCTACTCATATGCTAATTTACCTATCTTGGTAATGTTCATCATTGCTATGACTTTTATCTGTGCTGTTCTACTTTGTTATGCATTGTAATGTCATCTCTTCTTTGTTTACATTGCGTATATAACTGGCACCTTTTGTTGTTCATGGCATGATCTTGTTAGTGGTTGCTGTAGCAACCAATTCCTTCTGCAGGAGGCTGACATAGAGTCTTGAGTGTCTGACATGCGTAGTGAGTTTCTCTGGACGCCGCTCTTGGCTCTCATGGTTTCAATTATCTTTAGGTAGGTGTTTTCAATTGTTAGCCTCTCTATTTATATACAGGTTTCTCCAATACAGGGTGTACATCATCTGTGGACTGCCTTGGTGTGGATCTCTGGGATCCACCGGACTATCAGCACTCATCCTTGCATTTCTAACAAGGGCAGTACGTTTATCTAAACTAGTTATCCGTGTGTTGTATACATAGTCCCGTTTTCCCTGATGAACCCCAATTACTATGGGGGGAAACTCGTCGGACTTCTGAAGTCATCCAGAGTCATTTGGGATAACTGAATGTATACATCTTTGTTTTTGTCCTGTTTATGTTTTTTTTTTGTACAGTGAAAGTTAGTATAGGGTGTTGGTAGTTTAGGTACGGGGTGGGAATGCCCTTATTGGGGCGATTTTCCCATTATTTGATAGGTAGCCATAGATTTAGGATTCAGTTTTGCATTGGTTTAGATAGATTAGGTTTTTTTGTCTTTACATTTTATTTGTATTTATTAAAAGCTAAGTTTTATCTGCTTTATGGTCCCTAGGATTTATGCTATTGGCTTGTGGTTTTGATGTTGCAATATTTTTTGGTATATCCGGGGTATATATTAAATATTTAGGGTCCATGTTCTCCCCCCTAGTATCCTGCAAGAGGAGTTTTCTGTTGTTGTTTTGGTTGCATATGTAGCTATGCAAAATTCTGAATCCTGGCTGGTGGAGGCTCTGGGGTCAGTGCTGGGGTCTCCACTGGAGCAGATTGGTTCTTGCCTTGTAGGTTTCAGGGCATTAACCAGTGGGGAGGCTGGACTTAAAATCCTTGTCTCATTCCCTTCATCCACATTTTCCCCACCCTTGGTTGAACTTGATGGACACGTGTTTTTTTTTTTTTTTTCAACCGTACTAACTAAGTAACTATTAATTAAACCCCTTACACCACTTGCTGACTGGGCCGTTCCCCTCCTCCCTTCCTGATCAAGCACATCTTTCTTTTCCTTAGTACATGAGGGTACACTTAGTACATGGGTCTGAACACTATAATACTTTCACTTTACAACACTCAGTAGTTCTACTAATTTTTTCTATATATAATCCAAAGGAAAGTATGAAAACATTTCAAAAGTGCATTTTTCTAATTTCTTTATTTTTTTTTTACAGCAAAAGTGATACTAAAATAAGTTTTGTTATTGTGTCCCTCAAAAATGCAACAAAAACACTGGATCCAAGACTGACAACAAGTGATGGTCATAGTTCGCCTCCTCCCCCTTCCTGCACAGCGAATTCAGCAAGGTCACAGAGTATGTCAAGCCATCTCCAGACTAAGGGCATGTCCGCATGGCAGAGAGCAAATAACTTTCGGATTATTAGCATTTGCTCTGGTTTTGTGGCTGTGCACACAGCCATAGGGGGACAGCTTTTCTCCACTGTTTGCAGAGAAAAGCCCTCCCCCTTCACATTGATTTGTCCATATTCTGCCCGAAAACATGTTCAATCTTTTTCGGACCGCCAGTGGTCTAAAAAACCGGCCGGCGGAAATCAGTGCAGTGGGGACCGCTGCATGGATTTTCCATAGAGGTCCATTCTAGGGGTTGACAAGTCGGTTTACAGAAGTTTTTCAAAACCGAAAACCATCTGTAAAACTGTCCAAAAACCCGTGCCATGGGGACAACCCCTAAAGTTTCCTATGGTTCATGAGACGGCTTTAAGAATATCTCTGAATATCATTATCGGCAGCTCAAGCAATATGGCTGGCCCCAATATCATGTATGGAAATAGAGTAAAAAAAAATCTAATATCAGAAAATAAAAATAAATAAAAAATGAATTTGAATCAGTATTGGTTTTCAATTACTTAAAGAAAATATCAGTTTTAAATATCAGCAATATTAGGAGAATCTACTAAAGCAAGTCAAAAAAATCTGTTGATAATAGTTTGAGATAAAATATTGAAGTTTTGTCTTCACCTTGAACTTCTGAGTTCCCAGAAGGCTCTTCTGAAGTGACCTTAAAACATCTTTTCAAACTCATTTTGAACTAGGAATAAAACATTTATGAATTGATTTGCCCAAAATAGGAACCGTGTCCTAAAATTGTCACAAAAATAAAAATTTTGAAAGTTGATAAATCATAGGAGAGTTACTCTACTCAGAAAGGCTAAAGCTATAAATAGGGGGAGTTAATAGGGACATAGATATTGGTGGTGAATAATAGTTTAGTTCCAATAGGTCCCTGTTTGGTTTGAAACCAATTTGACCAAATGTGTGAACAAAATTAGGTTTAGGACATTATTTACCTGAATGTTTTTCTCTAACCATACACCTAACACTAATCTTATCTATAATCTTACACAATTTTAAGGATGAATTTACCATTCTGCAGTACTCTTAGTGCAGCATAACTTCTGGTGTGATTTGCAACTCCCTATTACATATGTTATGGTAACTACTGGGAGTGCAGTGGAAAGGTAAGTTAAAGGGGTTTTGCCATGATCTCATTTCATACCTCCTGCATCCGGCTCTTCAGCTCTGTGTGCTCAGAAGGGGGCGTGTGTGATTTGTTTGAATTGCATATCATGTGACCCAGCAGGATGACATCACCAGGCCTTTCCTCTCTCTCTAGTCAAAGAAAGGTCTGTTTATGTAAAGCATTGTGAGTAGCTGAGAGGTAATGCTTTTGCGTCACAGCACAAGGGTCCTAGGTTCAAATCCCTGCGGGAACCAAACCTGTGTTTTGTTTTTTTTCTCTTTATCAATGCACAAACCTCATTGAGTTTTCCTTTTTATTTATTTGCACTGTTTGACTAATTACTAAGGAGGACAGAGGACGGAAGTAGAGTGACAGCACATGGGGTTTGAACACTCAGCAGCTGCCTGAGAGGGAAGGTGATGTCTGAGCATGTGTGACCAGGACTGAGGAGCTCTCAGCCCTGGTCGTATCCCCTGGAGACCAGCTGTAAACAATGGATCACTAAAGGAGCAGCTAAAGCAAAAATGGTGCAGAACTTTTAATATTAATGAATGGTGAAAATGTTTGTTATTTCATTTGTAACCTTCCCACGTCAATTTTACTTCATGGCAAAACCCCTTTAACCCCTAAAACACTACATTAGGGACTATTTTTGGGTGGTTTTTGCTGGTGCTGTGTCTTTTTGGTTGCTTTATAATTTTGCCCTATTATGGCCCCATGTGGGTAACCCACAGAATGCCTTTGATTCTATCCATCCAAAATGTTTGATTTTTTTTTATACATTTCATACAAATACTAATATTTTTGTAGATAGAAGCTTTTAGTTCCTTATTGTGGGCATGGTGATTGACTGTCGCCATGAAGACCAGTACACAGCAAAAGAGGCATTGCTAGGGTCCCAAAACATCCAGGGCTCGGGCCCTTAAGTTTTTCTGAGTAGGTGAGTAGGGCTGGGTACACACGCCATTTTCAAGCCACATTGTGAACTGCAGATGTATTTTTACAGAGAAAAACCTGTTCCTGTCACTATTTTTCTGCATATTCCACTTAGATCCCATCCATCCCTTCAGCAGTAACTGCACAATGAAAATCGGAGCAGGAAAATTTGCATTTTCAAAACCTCTCACCTCCATATGACAGTGTAATACGCCGAAATAACAGTCACCAAAACATACACCTCTACATGGAGAAAATATACCAGATGAATTATTGCTACTAAAAAAAACTACAAAACCAAGACCCAAAACTATTACTACTTAAGGATCAAATAAAACTGCCAGACCCTGACCAAACGCGACCCCCACATGTGACTATCACTTGTACACAGACCCTGAAGACATGTATTACCGCAATACAGTGACCATATAGTGGTAGATACTAGTTGTACACAGGCTCAGCAGAAATATAAGTGATTACATTGCAGTTACAGTTGATGACTTACAGGAGACGTCTCTGAAGAGTTGTTCTCTTTCTCTTCTTCTTCTCCATCTGTCCCAGACGCCAAGACGACTACTCCCGGCCACGACTCTTCACTGAAAAATTTACAAATTAAACATCTTAGACTCCTCACTGTATCAGCACTTCTCTACCAATTCCTATTTCTATACAAATCCACCATCTATAGTGCCCCAAATGGTAATAATTTCCCCCTTCTGCCCCAAACGGCTACGGGGCTCCCATTTGTGCACCAAGTTTTAGTCTTGTTGTAACAGTCTGCGGAGCTGGATCCTCTGGACCACCGCAAGCGATGGTGGAAGCCCACACCAGGGAGCGGAATCTAAGTAGGTCCCGGTTTTCACCAGAGCCCGTCGCAAAGCGGGATGGACTTGCTGCAGCGGGAGTCTACCAGGTCGCTTCCACTGGTGGGACTTGCTTGCCATGGCGGCCAAGGGTAGGCGAGGTACAGATACGTCAGGCAGGCTCGTAGTCGGGACAGGCAGGAAGGTCAGGGCAGGCGGCAGAGATTCGTGGTCAGAAACGTAGGCGAGAAGGTACGGTACACGGTAATCAGGACAAGGCAACAGGAACGCTTTCTCTATAGGCTATGGGCACTAAAGATCCGACGTGGTGACTAGGAAGAGGCAGGCTTAAATAGGGGCAGCGACCGGCAATAGCCAATTATCGGTGCGCTGGCCCTTTAAATTCAACACTGCCGGTGCGCGCGCGCCCTAGGGAGCGGGACCGCGCCCGCTGAGGGACAGAGGCAGTCGGAGCAGGAGCGTGGCCGGGTAAGTGATGCTCGGCACCGACAGGGGGATGAGCGAGCCCGCGCCCCAAGGTGCGGGATGCGGCGCCGCTCAGCAGCGAGGCACGGACGCACCTGCGACCCGGGACGAGGGTCACAGGGAGTCCATGATTCTTGTTTTGTAAACCAATATAGGAAGTATTGAAACTCCCTGAGACAGTATGTAGGCACAACCTCAAATGTAGGCAGTCCTCAGTTAGGTAGGTAAAGTTATAGGTCCCCCAATAGATAGGTATCTCGGTCCCCTATTTAGAAATGTAGTTATATAGGCCGAAGAATAGAAATATAAGTAGAAATATAGATCCCTATTAATCAGTTATATAGGCCCCAGTAGGTAGTTAAAGGCCCCCTGTAGGTAAATATTTGCCCACTGTAACCAGGTAGTAGCCCACTGTAGCCAGGTTATTAGCCCCCGTAGCCAATAATATGCCCCCTGTAGCCAGGTTACTGCCCCCTTAGCCATTAATATGCCCCCTTTAGCCAGTTTACTGCCCCCTTTAGCCAGGTAATATGCCCCCTTTGCCAGTAATATGCCCCCTTTAGCCAGTAATATGCCCTCTTTAGCCAGTAATATGCCCCCTTTAGCCAGTAATATGCCCCCATAGCCAGTTATATGCCCCCATAGCCAGGTGATATGGCCCCATAGCCAGGTAATATGCCTCTATAGCCAGGTAATATGCCCCCATAACCAGGTAATATGCCCCTATAACCAGGTAATATGCCCCCCTAGCCAGATAATATGCCTCTATAGCCAGTAATATGCCCCCATAGCCAGGTTATATGCCCCGATAGCCAGGTAATATGCCCCCATAGCCAGGTAATATGCCCCCATAGTGAGAGATATGCCCCCACAGCCAGGTTTCTGCCTCCTTTCCTAATAAAAATAAAATAAAAAAAAAGCTACTCACCTCAGCACGGTCCAGGTCCTGTAGCTGGTGAACGGTGTAAGCGACATGATGTCACCACGCCGCTTACGCCGTCACGCAGAGTCCAGGACCTCCTCGGCCGGCAGAGCTGCCGGCTTAGAGGATCCTATCGTCGCAGGGGGCGTGAGGAAAGCGATGCGTCACTTCCCCTGCGACGCTGCTGTGTATTTGTCAGCGATCAACAAGCGCTGATACATACAAGGGAGGAGCAAGACGGTAACGATCCATCCTGCCTCCTCCCCGACTCTGACTGCGTGGGCGCTGTGGAACGGCCGCACAGTCAGAGAGATCAGTGGGCACCGCCCGCACTAAGGAGTGCTCCAGGCCCACGGCAGTGGCCTGGAGCCACAGAGATTCAGGGCACAGGCAGATTTATTCGGGGCTCATGCCCCGAATAAATCTGCCTAGCGACGCCCCTGCACAGCAATAAGCTGTGTATTGACCTCCTGCTGTATAAGTGATCTGAAGATCACTCATACAAATTCCCTATTCCCAACTCATATACTGAAAATGCCAAAGTGGTACCATTTAAAATGTTGGTTCATTCCGCAAAAGAAAGTCCTGACACAGTTCTGTATACGGTAAAATAAAATAAAGTTATGGCTATCACTTTTTTTAAAAAGTGTTTCAACATAAAAAACCTGTATAAACTGGGTATCGCCGTAATCGTCTTGACCCAGGGAGTAAAACTAACTTGTCACGGATACTGTACGGTAAGCGCTATTAAAATAAAAAATAAAAAACACTACTAGGATTGCAGTATTTTCTTCACCCTACCCTCCAAAAAACTGATTCAAAACCGACAAGAAGCCTTGTCCCCCCAAAAATTATACAAATAAAACATGAACTTATCCCGCAAAAAACAAACCCCTACACAGCTCCATAGACAGAAAAATAAAACATTTATGACTCAGACGTTTTCCTTTTTGAATAAAACAGTGTATCGCTGTAATTATATTAACCTGCTGAGTAAAGCAAGGATCTCATTTATACCGCACGGTGACTGCTGTAAAAAATAAAAATAAAAAGCACTACAAGGATTGCTGCATTTTGTTCAAAACGCCTCACAAAAAACCTTAATAAAAATGATCAAAGTGTCATATGAACCCCATAATGGTACTAATAAAAACATCAACTCATCCCTCAAAAAACAAGCCCACAATCAGCTCTGTATAAATAAAAATTAAAAAGTTATGGCTGTTAGAATAGGACAATATGAAAACACAATTTTTTAATAAACACATTTCTATTGTGCAAAATTAATAAAACATAAAAAACTGTATATCATTGCAATTTTACCGACCCGCATAGTAAAGTTATTCTGTCATTTACAATGTACGGCGAATGCTGAACAATTGAAACCCAAAAAACAATGGCGGAACTGCTTCCCCCCTTCATTTTCATGGCCCGATGCTAGAAAAAACTATGGAACACCTGTATGCCAAAAATGCACAATACACCCATAGATGAGATCCATGAAGAGTTTTCAATAACAAATGGGGTGACTTCTGGAAGGTTTCCCCTGTTATGCCACTTGGGGGCTTTGCAAAAAGGGACATGGAAACCCCCTAAAATTTTGGGGGTTCATTAAAACCATATAGCGCTCCCTCCCTTGTATGTTGACCCTTTCCCAAACAGCTTATTTTCACCAAAATTTTTGGGTTTTCTGCTGAACTTGGGAAGGAAAATTTGGGAAAAAAAAAACTGTGGGGTTCGTTTTTATCACTAAAACCTAGATATATTTTAAGGGGGTTTGTTTAAATTAAGGTCTTTTTTGGGGTTTATTTGTTTTAGTAAACCTTTTGGGGGACCTTTAAAAGAAAAAAGGGGGAAAAAAAATGAAAATTTGGGAAAAAAAGACCCCCCCCCCCCTTTTTTTTGGGGAAAGGGGTTTTTCCCATCTTACTCTGAGGTCGTGGCCTAGCCCAAAAAAGCACTAGGGCCCATATGGGGTATCTCCCGGAAAAAGAGAATTTGGGGAATCACCTTTTCGGGTTTCTTTTCCCTGGTAAAGAAATTTCTGTTTTCCCGTGATTTAAAGGTTTTTTTTTTTTTTTTTTTTTTTTTTTTTAAAAAAAAAAAATCTGCCAAAAAAAATTACATTTTGAATTTCACCTTTTTTACCTTTTTTTGGCTTAAGTCCCGGGGGAAAAAACCCTTTTTGGGGTAATAAATTCCCCAAAAGTTGTTTTGGGGAAATTTAAGGAGTGTTGGTTTTTTATTGGGGTTTATTAAAGAGGGTAGCTAAAATACAGGGTTTAAACAAAAGCCCCATATTAAATGGGAGTGGTTTCGAAAAAAAAAATATTTTTTAAAATTTTTTTTTAAAATTTTAAAAAAAATTTTACTTAAAATTTTTAAGCCTCCTAATGTCTGTAAAAAAAAAAAAATACATTTAAAAAAAGAGGCAAAAGAAAAGTAGGAAATATTTGGAAAATTTGTTTTTAAATATTTTGGTGGGAAATAAATATCTGTCTTAACCAAACAACCCTTTTTTTAAAAATTTAAAAAAGGTTATTTTTTAAAAAAAAAAAATTTTAACCCAAAATTTTGATATTTTTTCACAAAAAAGATTTTATAACTTAAAGCAAAAATGTGGGAAAGAAGGGGAAAAAATCTCTGAAAACAAGTGGAAAGGAAAATGTCAAAAAATCTTCTCACTTAAATTTACTTTTCGATTTCAAAAAAATTGGGGGGTTGTTTGAAAAACCAAAAAATGGATGTGGTCAGTAAGGGTCGAAAAAAAACCAAATTTTAAATTTTCCCTTATTTCCTGGTAGGCTTTATGGCAAGGGGGAATGTTGGGATTTTTTTTAAAGAAACCCTTTTTAAGGAAAAGAAACTTTTTTTTTTTTGATTGGGCCCGCAAAAATGTAGATTTTAGGAAATTTTGATTTCTCTTTTTACAAAATAGTCAAAAAGCTTTTTTTGATACTTTTTAAAAAACACAATATTAACCAAAAACCACAAACAAGTTTGGGCAAAATGCGGCAAGGTTAAAGTCATTTAAATTTTTTTTTTGTTATTTCTGAAAGTATAATTGCTTACAAAATTGTCCTAGACTTGATAACACAATGATTCTTGATGCCACTTTAGCATAACATTGGCTTTTGGGATTAAAGGGTTTTATTTTCATTCAAAATGATTAACCCTGTGTTTACTCTACCCAAAGGACTGTTTCCGATGGGCCAAATTGATAAAGCGAAAGAATTTAACATAAATATGAAGCAGATGAACCACCTCAGTGCTCCAGATGTTTTCTCCTAAACATGCAACATATTGGCGCTGCTTGATTTATCTACAAACAGGGGAAAATTTGGGGGTTAAAACTAAAGAAGAAAAACAACCCGGTACTATGTAATTTGGGGCATTTTAACCCGACCCCTACTGGCAAGGTTTCCCCGGGGTGATGACGAAATAAAATTTTTGGGTTTTTTTGGGAAAAGGAAATTTTAAAAGTTTTTTAAATTAATGGGAAAAGCAAAAAAGGAAATTAAACTAATGAGAAAAATTTCTGGGCCCTTTTTTAACAACTATCGAACAACCAATTAAAACAACAAAATTTGGGGTTTTTTATTAAAAATTGCCCAGAAAAATTTTCAAAGTGGATTTTAATTTTCAAGGAAAAAAAACCCCCTAAATCTATTATGATTTTTAATTTAAGCATCATACCCGACAGGTTGTAAAAATTAAATTTTTTTAAAAATTACTTTTCAGTATTTAACCCAAACCCTAGGAAAAAAAACACACAAAATAAAATTTTTTTTAAATAAATACTAACAGCCAAAACCCACAACTTTTAGCCCCAACCCCGCCCCCTGAAGACCCTTTGGTATCCTCAAACGGGTTTTAATTTCGGGGGTACCCGGGGCGGCTTTTCAAATTCGCCGGGTGATTTGGGAGTTGCGTGATACGCGGGGTACTCTATGGTGCCGGGGGGGGGGGGAGCCTGTCGCCCCCCTGACATGCTTTTCTTGGGACGGATTCGCCAATGTAATTCACATGCAACCCTTTTCTTCCCCGGCGTAAAAATGCGAAACGTTTTTTGTGAGCGGGGGAGAGAAACGGGAAAACCATAGTTTTTGGCACCCCCCATTTGCTTTTTTAGAGGGCAAATACGACGTGAAAAGCGCCCGAAATTTGCCCCTGTGAAAAAAACTCTAAAAAATTAATATTAAAACCCATTTTTTACAAAGTTATGCAGAAAAAGACCAAAAAATTTTTAAATAAACCTTTTAAAAAAAACTATCTTTTTTTTTAAATTTTAACTCCTATGTATTTACATTCTTTGTTACATAGTTAGTTCAGTTAAAAAAAGACACATGTCCATTTAAGTTTAAAAAAAGGTGGGGAAAAAGGGGTGAAGGAAGGGGGGGAAAAAGGGTTTTAAAAACCCAACCCCCTCCCCCCCCCCCCCCCGGTTTTAAAGCCCCGAAACCCCCAGGGGCAAAGGGGTTCCCCAAAATTTTTTTCCCGGGGAGACCCCATCCCTTTACCCCTGGGCCCGGCCCCCAGAAAGGATCCAGGGTTTTTAACCCCTGGCTACTTCACATTAAATTCTTTTGTTTAAAAATTGTTATTTTGCCTTTTTTGGGAAAATCCAATTTGGGAATTCCCTTTTTTCTTAGTGAAGGGGAAAGTCCCCCGTCTTTTTTGGGGGGCTTCCTTCTTTAAAAAATTTTGTCCCTTTTACTTTTTTTAGGGGAACCCTTTTAATTTTTTATAATTTTTTTCATGTCCCCGTGCCTTTTCTAAGGGCCCAAAAAAGTTAATTTTACTAAATTTTCCCCTCATAACTAAAAGAGCTCCAGTTTTCCCCTTTTGTTTAAACAGAAAAATTTTCTTTCACTGTATAAAAAGCCCATGCTGTTTTTTCTCACTATTGACATGAAATTTAGAATAATCCTTCCCCTTTTTAGGTAAATTAGGTTTACCAAATTAATTTATTTACCAAAATGCCAGAAAAAGAGTAGAAAATTTTTTTAGGCAATTTTTTTTCTTTTGCAAAGTCAAAAGTTTACATACTGTATACTAAAATTTACTATGCTTTAAACCCCAATTTGGGACAGCCCATATGAAGCTTTTGATTTATTGGCAATACGGGGTTTAAATTTTGAGCACATCTGTGGATGTATTTTTTTTCACACCAGAAAACACATGCTTTGTGTGTGACTCTTGGGAAAGTCTAAAAAAATACCCCAAATTTGGGAAAAATTTTTGGAAATTCCCAATTTTGGACCCCTTTGGGTGCAATTTACAGAACCCGAAGGTGCAAACATTTTAAATGTCAGCCATCTTCCCGCTCGGGAAGGAGATGGGTTTCTGTGTTAGAGATGAACGTGCTTTGGTCCAACATGTTTATAACCCAAAAACAAATGGAAAAGATTTTTTTGGAAGGGTGGCGGAAGTGGTAAGTTTGTGTCATTTATCCATTAATGGTACTGTGATCGACATGGGCTGAAGGTCACTTTTCCGGGAAAGAAGCCATTACGGGAAGATAAAAAAGCAGATTAATTTTTGGGTTTGACAAAATAAAATTAAAAATTTTTGGGCCATAAAGGCATCATTATTTTTTTGGGGGAAAAGGGAAGTTGGAAGCCTAAGCACCCCCCAAAATGTAAACCAAGGGGTTGGAAAAAATCATGTTTGGAGTTGTTTTGCTAAAGGGGGATGGGCATTTTCAAAAAAAAGATGGATCATGAGGAACGAAGTTTGCGGCATGCTGAAGCAGCATCTCAACTCAGCCCCGGGAAATTTAAAAATTTGGGGGAAAGGGTCCTAAAAGGGCCCCAAACATACTGCCCAAAATGGTTAAAAAATGGCTTAAGGGTAAAACCACGTCAAAAGTTTTGGAGTGGAAAACACTGTGTTTAGGTTTTTTTTTGACAAAGTTGAATGACCGGTTTTTATGGTATAGGTTTTTTTGAAACAGGATAATTTATTAAAATCTGGCTTAAACTATTATATCGGCCCTTTTTTGGCGTTCCTGCATTTTTGGGGGGGGCCAATAGTTACAGTTTTGGCAGGGTGAGATGTGTGTGCGCGTCCTGATGGGGTTTTATTTCATTTCACATGACCTCGTTTTAAATAGAAAAGCCCTTCCGTTCTGCCTCAGTCTTTCAGCGTTTCATACTGTTGGCGTGCGCTCTGCTGCTCCCAAATACTAAACGAAATCATTTTAATTTTTTAAGAGAAACCCCCACTATTTGTGTTGTTAGTTGACTTGGAAGATTTTGGTAGTTAGTAGTTTTTTTTTAAAAACGCATCATCGTAAAAGTCACGAGGGGGAGCGGGGGGGGGGGGCCGTGGGCGAACAAGCAAGCTTATAAAGGCATGGATAAAATTCACCCAAAATTAGTGTAGAAATTGCACTGCAAATTTTTCATTTTAACAGTTTGTATTGAAAAATTTCCTGGTTTTTGGACAGTGTGAATTTTTATTAGGTTTAAACATCTTTTCTTTTAAAACCTGCGGTCTCTTTGTTGGGTGCAAAACTCCACTTTTATTATCAGTAAAACATTTCAAAAGGGTTTTTCTTTTTCTTTTTTAAAACCCATTCCACCTTTGTTGATATACCCTCCTTACATTTAAAATTTAGAATCTAGAAACCCTTTGGGAAAGTCACCACAGGTTGAAGGTGCCAAAAAAACCTTTGTATCATCCGAATCAAATAACAGATACGGGGGTTTTTTGCATTTTTTGGCCCATTCCAATTTGTTCATTGAGATAGCTTGCACTTAATTTTTATAGAAAATTTTATAGTCAAAAGGGGGAAATTGAAAGGTAAAAAAAAAAAAAAACCTTGTATCACCCGAACTATAACAGATGTGTTTTTTTGTTTTGGGCGCATTGCAGTTTTTGTTTCATTAAGATAATGCCTTATATCTTATACGCAAATTTTATATCACCACGGTGAATTGAAAGGAAACCAAAAAAACTTTTTATTTTTAAAAAAACCCAAAAACGATAGTGTTTTTTGCACTTTTGCCCATCCAAATTTTTTTTAAAAATTTAAATCCAGCAATTTTGTTTTGTTTTAGGGGGGATTTGGAATAGTTGTGATTTGCGTCTTTTTAATAATAGTTTTTCCCAAAAAAATATTCCATACCTTCTAAAATTTTTTTATTTTTTAAAACATGAGCGAAATTAAAGGTGGTAAAGCAAGCAAAGGGGGGGGAAGCACATGGAGGTAGGGGTACCAAAAAAGGTTGCCCCTTTCCCAAATTGCGGGCAACAAAAACCCAATGCCAGCGGATCATGGGTTTTCCCGGACCCGTCAGGCCTGTCATCTTTGGGGTCAGGGCCCAAAAATTTCCAGTAACGAAAGCGTCGCCAACCTGTTCTTAAAGGTTAATGCAAACTGCATCCAGCAGCCCTTCCCCCTCCCCTCCTTTCCCCGGCCACAAAGGGCCCCCTCATCAGCATCATCGTCATCCGTCCAACATAAAGGGCAAGGGAGCCCAAAATTTAACTCGTTACCCACCACTGTGGATAAACCATTTTCTGAAGACCTCTTTTTATGACAAAATGCGGTTGGGGTCAAAGGCATGTTAAAAAAAATCAAGAAAGGGTGAAATTAGTTGCTTGAAAGCCCCGTTACTGATGCCATCAGAGGGGGAAGGAAGCCGGTCCCAAACGGGAAAAACCCCGGGGGGTCTGCAATGCCTTGCAGTGCCCCTTGCTTGTAGCCCGCAGTTTGGGGATGAAGAATGTCAGGACGACCAAGTCCTTTTTTATGATTATGTGATGACATTGCGTTCCATCGGTTTCCCCACAGAATTTGCTTGCGAGCGTTCATCAGTGGAGAGGGGAAGACGTTGGGGTGTGCAATACGGGTCCCGCCCAAAAAGGGAGAGGGCGGTCGAATCCGCTGTAGATTCGCCACCCACGGTCAGCGAAAACCCCCTCCCCCTTTATCGCCTAAAAAAAGGCCCAGGACCTCTCAACCCGGGGCCTTTTTTTAAACCCCGATTCACCCAGGATGTCATATGCCCCCTTTGCCGAAAAAGCTAAGTGAGGCAAGAACCTTAGGTGGTTAACCCCCACCAACATGTCTGTCACATGCAGCGAATGCTGAGTTGAAAGGAGGCAAACGGGCCAAAAAAGGCCAACCGACGCCGACCCCAACCATGTCACACCCTCTGTCCCCGCTCCTCCTCCTCCCCCCCAAAACCCCAAGCTTCCCTAGCTCCCCTGTCTCTAATCATTTCGGGATCACCCTCCGCTTCGCCTCCACCGTCGCCCGGTTCCCCCCAACCACCAAGACCCACCCTTTTCCCCTTCCCCCCGCCTTTTGACGCCGGCACGCCGTACAGGGGCCCAGCTAGCAGCCAACCTTCTGTCTACCATTTGGGAGCAAAAGAAACACTTCAACCCAAACCACCCCCAAACCCAAAAAGCCTAATGTGGGCATTGCCGGGCTTTTGGCCTTGGGAATGTTCCCTTTCCGTCTGGGGGACACAGATGGGTTTGCCTCGTCAGGCCCCCGGCCCCAATACAAGATGCCGGCGGGTATTTCTTTGCCAAAAAAAAGCGTCCCTCCCCTCCCAGACATGTGTCACTAAAATTTCAAGGGGTTGTTGCATCTGGGGTCGGAAAAGTCCATTCCCCACCGAAACTGGCTATAAGCACGGCCAAGGCCGCTAAACTCTGTGACAGTCGGGTGGGCGGGGTGGATGCTGGGGGTGACGGTGGGTTCGGGTCGGCGCACGTCTTAAAAAAAAATGGGGGATGGTGCGGGGTTTTTCCCCCCCAAGGCCCCTTGGTGGCTCACGGCCCGAAAACCAAACCGTTTTTAAAATTAATCTGTCTTGGAGACCGTCCCACAAGGTCAGGACCGGGACGGCTTCCGCAACGGCCCAGCGCTGGCTGGGTGCAAGAACCTTGTGCAGGCAAAAGGGGGTTGCGATAAGGCAGAAAAAATTTTGGTGCCCCTTAATTCGGTAGGCTGGGGCAATCCCTGGCGGCCATGTCATGAACCCGTCGTCCAGAAATTTCTAAAAAAGCTACCGGGGTTGGGCTGCCGGAAGAAGGTCGGGTCTGGGGTTTGCAATTCCCCCGTTTGCAACCTGCTTCGTCCCGCTGGCTGTGTTGCAGCGTCAGCTCGGCCTCCCAGTTAACCGTCTCATTGTTGACGTGGCAACACGCTGGAATTCCACCCTCCACATGCTCCAGCGATTGTGGGAGCAGCGCAATGCCATTACGCAGTACGAAGTGACACATGGCCTGACAAGCAGCGGTGCGGACCTCGGGGTGTTGAGCCACCGAGAGTGGAGGCAGGTGAAAGAGCTCTGCACCATCCTTGCCAGTTTTGAAGACGCCACCAAAATGGTCAGTGCGGACGATGCCCTTGTCAGCATGAGCATTGTGGTGATCTTAGTTCTGGAACGATCGTTGGACACTCTGAAACATCAGGTCCTGCCAGCGACGGAGGAGGAGACCGACACAGATGCGGACACGGAGCCTTTCTCTCCGTTGAATCCACAAGGCCCGACAGTTTCACAATTTTATCGGTCTTCATTAGGCAGTGGTTCTGGGTCCAGGGCTAGTGCAAGGCGGTGCCTCAGCTCTCAGGGTGCATCATCTGAGGCAAGTCAGGGCTGTGTTGAAGCTGTGCCGGAGGGAAGCGGAGGAGCGGAGGAAGAGGTATTCCTAGACACCGATGTTACTGACGTCCCTGCCTTGGAAAGAGGTTGGCGCGAATTTGAGGCGGAGGAGGAAGATGAGGAAGATGACTTTGCTAGTGCCCCTCGACTCAGAGGCTTGGGAAATCAAGGCTCCATCTCTCACATGAGTGCTTGGATGCTCCATTTCCTCCAACATGATCCTCGCATTAAGGCCATCAAAATGAACAACAGTTACTGGGTGGCCACCCTCCTGGATCCCCGGTACAAAACTAAACTCAGCACTTTCCTTCCACCCACCCAAATAGAGAGTAAATGCAGGAAATGGAGACCTTGCTGATTGATCAACTGGAGACATCTGTTGCGTCTGCTTCACGTTCTTCAAATGTCACGGTGGAACAACGCCAGCAACGTGACAGCAGTAGAGTACCAAGCAGCCGTAGCGGCAGCAGCAGCACCAGACGAGGTGGCAGAAGCCTAATGGGTGACCTCTGGACAATCTTTATTACCACCTCTCAACGCATGCAAGTGCAGGGCAACACATACAACACCACAGAGATCAGCTTAAGATCATGGTGCACGACTATCTGCGTCTCAACACCGATGTTTTTGTAGTGTTCCGGACCCAATAGACTTCTGGGTATCCAAATGGACGAATGGCCCGAGCTGGCTCGCCACGCATAGAGGTGTTTTCCTGCCAGCAGCAGCGTCATATCTGAGCGGACCTTCAGCACAGCCGAAGGAGTCATTACAGACAAACGCATCCGGCTTTCCACAGATAATGTGGATCGTTTGACTTTCATCAAGATGAATTGTGAAGGTAAAGAAGTTTGAATCAATATTGTGTTGTATGTATAACTATGAAATCCCAAGCTTTTCTCCTTATAAGGCATTTTTCAAAT